>CATIWJ010301622.1:0-14915 GCA_949640765.1 Croton laevigatus
ACACACACATATATATATATATATATATATATATATATATATATATATATATATATATATATATATATATATATATATATATATATTCGGTTTCGGTTCAGTTCGGTTTTTATATGACCAAAACCGATTACCGAACCGAAAAATTCGGTTCCTCCTTATGCCACACTGAGAACCGAACCGAATTTTCGATTAACCGAAAATTCGGTTCGGTGCGGTTCGGAAACCGAATTTTCGGTTTTCTTGTGCACCCCTAATAAATAGGCTTCCTCTCTTCAGTTTAAGGGGCCAGAAAAGCAAATCTCTAAAGCTTCAGAAGAAAATCAAGCGTCAAAGCTCTGGCGAATTGAAGATGCAACCTCTTATTAAAAATCAAAAGTTCGTTTAGCAATTGTCAACAAATTTCATCAAGATAATTCATTAGCAAGTCTCTGACACTTGGATTATCATCAAAGGCATTTCAACATAGATCCGAGATCAAGTCATCGCGACCCTCGCTTCTTGTTAAAGATACAAATCGAGCTCCAAAGCTTTGATGATTTGAAGACATTAGCTTTTCCAAAGTTCAAAGCCTTGTCCGATGATCGTTATCAAAAGTCATCCACGAAGATTTGAGATCAAGTCCCAGTGACCCTCATTTTGTGTTCGTGATACAAAGACAGAATTCAAGCTTTAAAACTCTATCAAATCAAACTCCGAAGACCTCCACCAGATCCAAAGATCGAAGGATCTTCAAAGTTCATGATTCAAGGTTAAGTCAATGACCATTGAATCATCTTCATCAAATTTCGTGATTCAAGATCAACTCAACGACCTTTGAATCATTCTCTTTAAAGTTCATAATTCAAAATCAAGTCAACGACCCTTGAATCATCTTCATTAAAGTTCATGATTCAAGATCAAGTCATCCTTGAATCGTTTTCATCAAAGTTAGTTATTTGTTATCATGTCATCACAACCCTTGTTTCATGTTCATTGCAAAGAGAAGAATCAGAGGATTCTTTCAATAGAGTTTGTAACCGCTATATTTATTTTCTTTGTAATTTCTTTTTTAAGGAATACAAAATTTTTTTTCATACAGTCCTTTTTGGGCAGAAAACGGTGACAAAATTAACAAATCATGTCTCATTTGAATCGTTTCTTTACCCTAAATAAAATGTGACCTTATTTTTGACTAAATAACACATTTTTTAAAACAGCTAAAAAATCAATTGGTCAACTGAATAGTTTTTTTTTCCAACAAATATGTGTTGTTTCAATCAAAACTAATATTATATTTATAATCAAGGCAAAGAAATGATTCAGATGATAAATAACTTGTTATTTTTTGTCAATATTTTCAGTGATGTAAATATCAAGCATTAGACCAGAATCCAAAGGTTGAATATTTGTAATTGTTTGATTATAATATTCTCTAGAAACCATCACAACCGATTGCGATTGAATAATAGGGGAATAGACTACTGAAAATGAACAAAACTTTAAAGAATCTGAGGTTTATTAAAGAAACCAAAGAGTTATTCAAACTCTGAAACACAATATATAAATACTGTCTGTATTTCTTAGAAAGAAACTAAGAATTACATATTGACACGAACAAAGAATAAACAAGAAAGATTGATATTATTTAGAACTTAGAACTACCAGTAAAATGGATTGAACCCTTCAATCACAGAAAGAACATACTAGAATTGAAGATACCCTAATTTGGATTTCAATCATCAAACATAGAAAAATCCTAGAATTGAAATTAGCATGAAAATTAAGTAAAACACTAATCAAGTTGAAAATGAAAACATATTGCAAAGGATTTGGATAAAATTTGAAAAATAAGGAAAGAATTTGAAAAATAGGATTTTTATCAAAAGATGAAAAACTTAGGGAAAAAATTATTGAAAATCTAGAAAACCATTAAGTCCTTCAAATGGCGAATGGAGGCCTTATATAGGGAGTCCAATGCGGTGAGTCCCTGAAAATTCCGCGTCCAATAGGACTCAAAGGGCCCCTTGAATCTCAGAGCCCAAGAGACCTATAGATTCTCAAGGTCCAGCAAGCTAGCTCGGTTAGGAGGTTGAGGCCAGTAAGGTGACCTCTCTCCTTGTCCAGACATAAACGACCTACCCCTTAAACTAAGTAAAGAAAACCTTATCCTAAGTCTAGGTAAGGGCGACATCTTCTTAGACTGAGTGTAAGGCAACCACACATTTAGAGGAAAATATGTATATCTGGTATTAAACTTGTAAAAATTATCTCTGTACAATGCTCTGTAAAACTATTTATACTAATGAAGCTAACAAAAATAATAAAACAAAAATAATTAACATGTTGTACACGTGAGGCGTGTGGGTTTCTTAGTAGGAGTTTTTCTCTATATGTGTGAGGCGTGCGTGGGTTTCTTAGTAGGAGCTTTTATCATACTCTTGCAATTATTCTTTGAGACGATCTCTTCCAATTGACTACTAATTCATTTCACATTCTTTAAATTCATTTTACCAAAAAGTTTTAATACCTTACTTGTTTTTAGATTCATCCTCATCTTCATCATTGTCATCGTCGCCAATGTTATCTAAAACTTCCTCTTCTTCCTCGTCCTTGTCCGCTTCTAATGATGTTTCGGAATCGGAACAATTGAGTGAAATTATGGAGTTACCAAATATAAAAGGGAGTTATAAGTTAGCAAAGCACAAATTGAGTTCATGATATTCACTTTACAGTCTTTAGAAATCATCTCGTTCACCGGCAAGAAGAAGAAGACCAACGAAAGGAAAGGCACGAGGAAGGAGAGAAGACATATATTTTATTTTTTTTTTAAATTAAAATTGTAAAATTTCAATTTAGTGCACAACAATTTTTTTACTAAGTCCACAACATATGATAGTCTATCATTTTCTAATAAATTTAATAAAAAAAATTGGTTAAAAAGATAATAGAATGACAAAAAGTCCAATGAAAATAAAATACGAGAACAAAAAAAAAAATCTACCTCTAAAAATGCATGAATAAAAATGTAGATAAAGTGAAAAAATATGAATAAAATTTTAGTTTTCCCTAAAATTAATTAAATTAGTCCCCTTCAATTATTTAATGACAATAAATGAGAAAGTTAAGTCGAGATCCTTAGGGGTTGTTTGGTATTACTTTTTGTTTTTTATTTTCTGTTTGTAGAAAACAAAAAATAATTTTTCATGTTTCATCTTTTATTTTCCTAAAACTGTTTTTTTATCCTCCCACTTACTATTTTCATTTGTTTTAATATATATATATATATATATATATATATATATATATATATATATATATTAGCAACTTGTGAAATTAATATTATATTTAAAATAAAAATTTTAATTTTTTTATTATATATTTAAATTAAAGTATTAAATGAGTTAATATTTATTATTTTAAAATATAATTTAAATTATTTATTAATAAATTATATATGAAGAAGAATTTAAGATAAATAAAAATGTAGTATAAAAATTTTTATATTTGTTGGCTGTTAATAAAATATACAAAATAAAAATATATTTTAGTTTGGAATTATTAAACATATTAAAATTTTATCTAAAAGAGTTGTTCCTATTTTATAGGAAAAAATTGAACATAAAAGTGAAAACGTGATTTTGTGGTTTCTAAAAAACAGTTTTTGTTTTTAAAAGTGATTTTGAAAAAGAAGTAAAATAGAAAATAAAAACACTTTAACCAAACAGGTTTTATTTTATTTTTTTAAAAAAATAAGTGAAAAACAAAAAACAAAAACAATACCAAACGGCGCCTAAATTTTTCTATAATAAGCTTTCAAGTACCTTGATTTTTCAAAATATGTTTTTTTTTTCAACTAATAGGAATTTGTGGAAATTTTGGACAAAATGAACTCATAGTATAATAAATTACAAAATTTGAGGGCATGGTTCCATATTTAAAAAAAAAAAAAAAAAACTAGAAGCAAATTATGGCAAAACTTAGAAACTTCAGTAATTCTCCCTAAATGAGTAGCATTTTCTGCAATTATAACCACTCATTTTTCTTCTGTTATGGTTTCATCTTTTCATTTTTATGTATTTTGTTCAGGAGATTGGATATTTACTTATAATATAAAGGGTGTGATTACAATATTGAAGAATTGTGGGAGAAGATGAAGAGCCGTAATTTGTAGAGTTTGATGTTCTGTTTGTTTGTTAGTTAAAAAACTTGGAGACTACAACATAGCCCCAAAAAAGGGCAAAGTGATACTCACACTGAGATTGTATTGTTTTGTACAGGTGCTAACGGACATGACATCACAAAACATGTATTTTAGGGCTCTGTGTTCAATATACTACCCCCAAACATGTCCTATCCCTTTGTCGGCTTATTTTTATTTTTATTTTCCAATATTTCTTATATATATGTTTTTTAATTTTTTTTTTCCATAGTTATAAATAAAGAGGCCTCAAACTCGGATTACAAGTCAGGCATTTAAACCATTTAGACTACTATCATTTCCATATATGTTTTCTAATTCGAAAATATACTTTAGCTACTTACTAGATTGTCGCAATTAATTTTTGAAATTTTGGAATCGTTAAGTACACTTAGAATAATTAATTAGAAATATATACTGATAAAAAACAATGTTTCCAAACTTGGCATCATTATGTTTGTTTTTGCATTTTCTGTTTTCTCAATTAAACTCCTTACCTATTACTTTATTATGTATTTAGCATAAAAAGTAAGTTGTATGTAATATAGTATTTTCTTTTAATAGAACTTAGACTTTAATTGAAAAAGAAAGAAGTCATCCCCAAGAATAATAAATTTATTAACAATAATTTTAAGTTAATACAGCACCAATTAAGAATATTATTATTGGATTAGCAAATAGGATTATATAGAATGTTTGGAACTAATTCGGAGTATCCTACATACGAAGGTTTAGGTTTAGTTTAATTTCCTCGTTGGTCTCCACAAGTCTCTGTCCACCACCAAACCCTTTCAAATAAATGAGTCGACCTAAAAATGGCAGAGTTATAGACGCTAAAGGGCCCAACTGCTTTGTTGGTGGGCAGGAGAGGCAGCAGCACACCTCATGGCATGTGAACCGGCGGTGCCAACATGGCTGTGTATATTGCCACATCAGGGCCCTACGATGTGGACGCCCACGTGGAATGCGACGAATACTGTGGCGATGTTTGACACGGAAATGGGTGGACTCTCAGCGTTATCATATTTACTCTTCTTGTTCCCTCGCCGACACGTGGGCCCTGCCCACCCCGTCTTTCTGTCCACTGCTGATGTGGCGGTATCCTATTCTTTCTCCTCATTGAATGCCACAACCGCAGTCATACTACTTCCACTTTTCCATGTTTCCTTTTTATTTGTTTTTATTTATTCAAACGTTTGATTTAAAAAAAAAAAAACTATCAATTAATTTCCAACCCATTATTATTATAAAGTTAAAAATAAAAAATTAGAATAAAATTCTATAATTATAAATATAGTAAATTTATACTTATATTATTAACCATAAAAAATTCATCATTAATTTAATAAATTCATTATTGATAATGATAGTTAGCAATTTTAAATTTAAACTTTAAGAATTAATATTCAAAATTTATTATTATAACAATGTTAAATAAATGAAGATGAATGGGCAATTATTATTTAGTATATGTATTTTCACTAATTATATAATTTTTTTTTATTTTTAATATTATATTTTTACACTCTGCCCCATGAAAATCTAAGAAAAAATATACAAGATTAGATTTATGGAGTCCTATACACTTCTGCTATGTCAATTGAATTGCTACATATCATAAAATAAATACAGCACCCATTATAACAATATTGGTTTGATTAATCACTGAAAATGGAATACTGTATGATTATACATATCCATTTGATCATGTAAGCTAAAAATAGCAGAGCTGATTAGACAACCAAATGATGTTGATACTACAAACATATATAATTACTTAATCAACTATCTAATCAGAAAATGAGATCTAAATATTAATCTCTTTCATAAATTAAAATGAGACAAATTAGACATAGCCACACCTCTTAAAATAGCGACTTGTACATTTGATTTTATTATTTAAACAAAGAAAAGAAAGAAGTTTCTTGAAAATTAAGACATGTCCCATTTACTATTATTATTATTTAAGCTCTCTTCAAACTTATAAGTCATAAACAAAGACCCACAAAGAGCTTTCCTTCTTCCATTATTGAACAATAAGAGTGGCCTAAAGAATCCATGATTAGTCACATCCTTAGACAATTTAATAATATACAGTAGATAGACAAAGAAAAACACAAGATAGTGGAAGAAATATCCTTCCCTTCTTAAAAGTTTCATGTTGGAGGTTGAGTAGGCCCCAAAACCATGTCTATATTTAAGCAGTTCATCCTCTATTTCCTACCATATTCAATTCACAAGCATTTATTTTAGATTCAAGAGTTTAGAAGAAATTAAAGAGATCTTCTTCCCTGCCTCGTACTTCTTGCTTTAAAAATTTTCTCAGAATGAGGCTTTCTTTAGTAGTTTCACTTCTTCTTTTGTCCTCCCTCCTTTATGAGGCCAAAGGTATGAATTACTAAAAGTATACTAAATCTTAACAGCTTGCAAAAAGTAGACATCTTTACTGACATGTGTTTTATTAATTTTTTGTAGCAATTCGCTTGGAAAAGGGATTTATGCAACTTGGGCAACACAAGATTCAGGTGGGGAAATATATATATTTGTTTTCTTTATACAGTTTTTTTATGGGTGATTTCATTAACGCATATTCTTGATTGTGCAGGTGGAGGAGGGGAAGAGTACTGATAAAAATGGCGGTTTTGAAGATGAAATCATTTGCAAAAAAGGACAACGCACAGGTACATTGATGAAGAAAAGAGTTACTAAAGTGTCCAAGAAATCATCATCTCATTGGTTACCAAGAGTTCACGAAGATTATTATGGACCAACACACCATAAACCTAAGCACCATTAGTTAGATTCATTACTTATTAAAATTGATCTCTTGTAGTTGTTGTTTTTTAGCTAGTCTTTGACATAGGAGCAGCAGCTGAAGTTGGGTCTTACAAACATTTAAACCCATAACCATGTACCGTCACCGAAAGCATTATTTTTTTCCCCCCATGAAACTGATCAAATTATAAATTCTTGAATCTTTGAAATTTCTCGAGAAAATAAAATTAACGAATCAACTTTATAAAGAAATTTTAAATGTTTGCATGCATGATTGATTCTTGATATTTATGGTTGCAGGAATGAGCAGTAGAAAACTCGCTACTACTGTGACCACATCTGCCACTAAGGTTGGTACCATTATAATTTTTAAAAAGGAAAAATGAAATTTCTTTAGCTAAGGTTGACCTAGCTAGAAGAGGAGATGTATTAAAACTCCATATTTGTGATTGTACAGAAAGAGGAAACAGGCATGTCAAGATCAAGTAATGAGAAGCTGAACTTTAATTCGTCGGACCAACAGAAGAAGAAGAAGAGCCATGAAGATAACTATGTGGATATCATGGATTATTCTCCAGCTAAGAGAAAACCTCCTATACATAATTAATTTATTATGTTACAGAGAGATAAAGAAAACCCAAGTTTTAGGATCATTAATATTAGAAAAAAAAATGAAACACTGACCGAAAAGTTAAACAGCACTACAGAAATGCTGCAGTTTTTTTGGGGATAGAAATGATTTATGTACATGCTATAACTATATTACAATAATATCGTAAGTTTAATAATAGTACTATGATTTAATGATTGAGTGTTTTTTCTTAGAAAAACAGCATACTATTAATTGATTACAACCATTCTGCATTGTTTGAGCTATTTGGACAGGGAAATCCTCAACCCAAATGAGCTCATCCTCAACCTGTGAAAAAGCTATAGTTGCCATAACATGTGCAGCTTTGTTGCACTCTCTCTCTCTCTTTACATGTGAATGAGAAACAGAAACTAAAGACTGAGAAAGCACTAAAAATTTCAGTAATCTTTCCTGTGCCAAAATGATTAGACAAAATTGTTAGTTATATGTTCAACAACCAATCGTTGTACGAAGTCATTAGTTACTCATGTGCTTCAATTAATGTAAAGACATTTATTTATTTTTTGCTATTCAATTAATAAAATTTCGAGTAAAAATAAATGACATGAGACAACATTACTGCGCAAATAAAATTATAATGTGGTTATAATTGTGAAATTCCTATAGCATAAAATTAATGTCCCTAAATGTTCCTTGTTGATGTTCTTTTCATTATTGGACCATAACTAGAACCGTAGATATTGTAGATATTGGTACGTCCTTTTCTTTGCGAAAGGAAACAACTAATCTAAAAAATTAGAATATGTGAGATATCTTTTTTTTTTTTTGGATACAAGAGGAAAGTAAACAAAAGCAATCAGAAAATTAAAGCAACTAAGAACAAAGCATAGGAATCAACCACGACGGAGGGTGCAACCAAATATTTGCAGCAACCCCATCCAGAACACCTCGGTGGGCAAGGGCATCAGCCCCCATGTTACTCTCCCTACAAATATGACGAAATTCCACCCGCCAATCTTGTTGAAGAAGGGTGCAGATACTCAAGATAACATCCCGATACCAATAACGCGACACATCTAAATTAGTAGAAACAAGTTCAATAGCATCCAAGCAATCCGATTCATAACACGTCCATTTCTCCCCAAACTCCCAAACACGTGAAAGGCCCTCTTTGATAGCCATCAGCTCTGCTAGAAGTGGACTGCCAGTGGCAAACCCGTGGGAAAAACCCAAGACCCATCGGCCATAACCATCACGAATGATGCCACCAATCCCCATACAATTGAGCAAAGCACTCCAACTCCCATCCACCGTAAGCCGTACACCAGTAAAAGAATGAGTCATACTTTGACCACCATAAAGGACTTTAGTGCCAAACTCCTTAAAGTCCTGGAACGGCAACCATATATTACGGATAACAAAATACAACGGCCAAGGCGGGCTCTCAAAAATACAATGATTCCTCCATTTCCAAATCCACCACAAAATAGTAACAACTAGAACATTATTTTGATGAAACAGAATGCTATGCAACCAGACCAAGAAAGTCAAGTCTGAAGATAGAGGCGGCAACAATGACCCAAAGTGCTGCCAAATACCTTGCACCACAGGACACCGTCGGAACATATGGTCCTGATCTTCAACGTCAGCACCACAGCGTGGACAAGCAGCAGAGCTGGATAAATGACACCGATACCTCTTTTGGTTTGAAGGGAGCGCATTTTGAAGTGTAAGCCAGAGAAAGAACCTAACCTTCTCAGGGACCGGGCACTTCCAGACAAGTCTCCAAACACGAGATTCGCCTGGCTCAAAATGCATCAGAAACGCATACCCAGAAGCAACAATATACATACCTCGAGGGCAGCGACTCCAACGAAGCATATCTGACACAGTTCTATCTGTAGGAACCATAATATTACAAATTTCATTCCTAATCTCCTCAGGTAAACTGGTACATAAAACATTAAAATCCCAAGACCCTTGATTCCAAATATCAACAACCCGCAAATCAGTATCAAGCATATTAACAAAAGGAACTTTATCACAAAGCTTCCCAGAACCCATCCAATCAGAATACCAAAATGACGAAGCACCATCCCCTAGGCAAGCCGTGAAGCCATCTCGCAAAGCATCATTTGCCTTCAAAATACTTTGCCAAACATATGACGCACTCAGAGGCTTCCGGGCGGAGAGAAAGTTGCCCTGCGGTACATACTTTTCCACCAAAATCTTCACCCAAAGTTTCTCTGGCTCCTCTAAAACACTAGCAACAAGCTTACCAAGTAATGCAATATTATTCTCTCTGGCACATCGGAGACCAAGGCCACCCTTATCTTTAGGCTTCACCATTTCTCCCCACGAAACCAAATGCCAACCCCGCGGATGACCTTGCTTAGCCCAAATAAAATTCCGAATAGATTTATCCACATGATCACATATCGACTGGGGAACCCAAAGAGCTTGCATAGTATAGACAGGTAAAGAGGAAACTACCGACTTAGCTAGACAAAGCTTACCCGCTTTATTAAGGAGTTTATTCTTCCAAGAAGCTAGTCACCTATTAACACTCTCAATAATCGGCAGAAATACATCCTTTTTAACCCGTCCCTGTAGAAGAGGAATCCCTAAATATTTCCTAAGAGTGCTCGCTTTCCAAATACCTGAAAGAGAGGACAATCGAGCTTGCTTTTGCCGAGGAATATTCCTTGAAACAACCATTCTGGACTTCTCAACATTCACCTTCAACCCAAAAGCTTGACAAAAAGATTGTAAAGTATCTGAAACAACCTTCATTTGGCTTGTAGTCGCTTGGCAAAACAGAAGAACATCATCTGCAAAAAATAGATGTGAAACCCCAAGCCCGTCCTTGGTTACCTGAATCGGTTTCCACAAGCCATCCAAAACCAGCTTGTGAATCTGAATAGCAAGCCGCTCCATACAGAGAACAAACAGATATGGAGAAAGGGGATCACCTTGTCGAAGGCCCCGCTGAGGAGTAAACGACGGAAGCTGTGATCCATTCCAAAGAATAGACAGACTAGAGGACTGCACACCCCACATAATCAAATCAACAACCTTAGCTGGGAAACCAAAATCATAAATCGTAGCATGGAGGAAATCCCAACTGACTCTATCATAAGCTTTCTCTAAATCAATCTTGAAAGCCGTAAGACCACAGCCCCGCCGCCGGTTATGAATGGTATGCATAATCTCCTGAGCCAACAAAATATTATCCCGAGTACCCCTCCCTGGAAGGAAACTACCTTGAAGAGGGCCAATCAAATCATGCAAAAGAGGACGGAATCTATTAACCAACACTAACGTGATAACTTTGTAGGCCACATTACACAAACTAATAGAACGTAAATCCTTAAGGCGAACAGGGTTGTCGACCTTAGGTATAAGCACAATCAAAGTCTCTAATAACTTAGGATCCGCATACCCATCTAGGAAGGCTCGCTGAACCACATTAACCAGATCAGTACCAACAATATGCCAATACTGCTTATAGAAAAAAGCCTGAAAACCATCCGGACCCGGGGCTTTGAATGAGTGCATAGCCATTACCGCACGGCGAACTTCCTCCAAAGTCACCGGTAGTAAGAGATTCCGCTTGTTCTCAGCAGACAGTGAAGGAGTATCATTTAGCATAATATGATTGTGACATACTTGCATATCTACAGAAAAAAGATTAGTAAAAAGCAAGAGATTCCCCTTGTAACACCTGTGGATCAGTACTTCAATCCCCGTTTTGCAAAAATAACTCATGGATTTTGTTCCTCTTCCTGTGAATAACAGTTTGTGCATGAAAAAATTTCATATTCCGATCCCCAAATTTAACCCACTGCTCCCTGGACTTCTGATACCACATCAGCTCCTCTTGAGCCATAACCCATTCATACTCTTGCTGGAGTGATTTTTCAAGGCGGTAAAGCATTTCCGAACCACAGATTTCCAATTGTCACTGCACACCTAAAAGCCTCTGTTCCACCTGCCATTTTCTCTGACGGATGTTACCAAACACATTCCTGTTAAAAGCCATGGCTGCTATTTGCATAGTATGCAGCTTATAGGAAAAATCAGTGTCATGCCTCGTCCAAGAATCCCTCACGACACCCTCAAAATTAGGATGAGTAGCCCATGAAGCATAAAAACGAAAAGGCCGAATGTGATTGACCCCTTGTAAAGCATAGAGACGCAATAACAACGGAGAGTGATCAGAATACACTCGGAAGAGATGCTCCACATATGCTTCTAGGAAGACCAGACGCCAATCCATGTCTACATAAGCTCGATCCAACCTTTTCCCAAGAAAACCCCCACTACTATTACGGCGGACCCAAGTAAACTTAGCGCCTGTAGCACCAATGTCTATTAAGCAACAATCATCCAGCATACCCAGCAAAGCCGTAGCGCGATCCCTGCAAAACAAACCACCAAAAATCTCCAAGGGAAAACAGACTTCATTAAAATCACCAACGACATTCCAAGGACCCAACACTCTCCCACGAAGCTCTCGAAGATAGTCCCAAAGCATCCTCTTAACTTGAGGATTCGGGCTAGCATAAACAAAGTTAGTACTCCACTGAATGCCATCATTATTGAAAGCAATAGTAAGTACCTGGGGGTGAGTTTCAAGAGGCCGAATATCAAAATCCCTCTGAGAAGTAGCCAACACCCAAATCCCACCACTGTGCCCCCTAGCTTCAGCAACACTAACCAGCTCATAGCCCAAGGTCCTCCAAAAAAGAGCAACACTAGAAAACTGACAATGAGTTTCCAATACAACAAAAATCGACGGATGATGACTCTTCACAATCTCCTTCACCCGTCTCTTCCCTCGCACATTAATTGCTCCCCGAATATTCCACATCACAAAATTAAAGCTTTTATAAACCATTAAAATTTAAATGGGGAAAGACAACACAAAGAACCAACCTACTTAGTATCCGGCGGTCGACCCACTTCCCTCACAACCGGAGTTCCTCCAAAATGCATAAGCCGCGAGGTTTCCCCACCGGAAACAACACCAGACAAACTCACATCAGTCAATCGAGAACCCGTATCAGAAACTTTGGGTTAAACTAAAGCAGTGCCAGATACAACCTTACCTGCTTGGTGGGAAGTAAAAATGGGTGCCTCTCCTCCGCCAACACCATCAGCCATATTAACACCGAAACAAGTAGCTTTGGAAGCCGGATTCACTACTAACTCAGGAACTGCCCTCCCCTCAACCCCAATCACATGATCTATTAGTTTAGGCTGTTCTGCTAGTTTACCAGACACAACAGAAGAAGCAGATCGAGCAATCAACTTATCCGTAGTGCCCACATTAGTCTTCCTAGACCCACTTGCCCGACTATGTTTCTTGGAGTGGTCAAGTCTTGGCAATACGGTGGACATCCCAACCTCAAAGCCCACTGGATCCACATGCAAAGGAGCAAATTTATTCCCAGTATGCACACTAGAATCACCACGATGGGCCTCTTTCTTGGGCTTATGTTTAACTTTTGAAACAACTAACCAATCTCCATGTGTCTGCACAGATTGCGTAGTGCAATTCAAATTTGCCGCCTGAAAATCTGGAGACAACTCAGAAGTGGGAGACATGTCCACCGCTAACCCCGGGTTGGGGCGAGGAAACTCCATGGAACTAACTCCCGCCGTCATACCGACCACAGGCAATTGTGTAGGGATTGGCAAGGTCACCGGAGAATCATTTTGAGGCACCTTATAGTTTCGCTGGATGTGTCCATAACAGCCACATGAAGCACAGAGCAAATGAAGCCCTTCATATTCAATATGATACCATACATCCCTAAAACATACTTTACCCACCACCGGTTAATCTAAGTCAATCTCCATACAAATACGAGCAAACTTTCCCCTGTACATGTCAAGAGTTCGTAAATCAACTCGTATGGGTCTCCATACCGCTGTTGCAAGTGTGAGTAGAAAACTTTCTTCATACAAGTGCATCCCCAAACCTGGTATACGGATCCATACCATGGTGGTGTTGATTCTGGAATTTGCGGCAACAAAATCCGGAGTCCACTGTTTAACTGACAAAAAATGATCAAAGATGAGCCAAGGAGCCCCAACCATCACTTTTTCCCTGTCCTCCGGAACATCAAACTTCACAAGAAAATAGCCATGTGTCACATCCATAAGTTCAAAACCCCCTGATGGCTTCCAAAGAAATTTCAGTTTCTCCAGCAGCACCACATAGCCAACAGATTTACCTAGCAACTTCACAACTAAACAATCTTTCCACGGTTGACATAACTTGTCATATTCGCTTTCATCAATTGAAAACTTGGGTAACAACCTGTTCCCGTCAACCAGCTCCAACTTCATCCGCCCGTCAGTAAGTAGATTTCGAGCCTCCTTAGCCTTTGGTTTAAGATGACCCAAAATTTTCTCTTTAAACGTAGGCCGCCGTACCGGATGCCCTTCGCCGCCACCAGAATTCGGTGGCTCCGGTGGGGGTCCATCGCCACTCATAGTCACGTCCGCCATTCTCTCTCTTAACCTTTTAGATACTACTACCTCTAATTTTTTAAGAGGATTATGTGAGATATCTAGAACTAATATATTTCAGTACCAAAAAACTTTCCCCTAGTCTAATTTATTGGGCTTGGGCCCAGAACAAAGCTTGCATAACTCTCTAAGGTCATCTCCAACCATTCGTCAAAAATTTCTCTAAAATGGAGACTCAAAACAGAATATTCCTAAAAGATACCATCTCTATTTTATTTCAACTCCAACCATTCTTCAAATTTCAATCTTCAAATAATAAAATATTAATATTTTTATTCACTTATAAATTATTTTAATCACTTATTTATGACAAATAAAACTAAATTCATTATATACACATATTAATATTTTTATCATATAAAAATAAAAATTGTACATATAAATTTTTTTTATTTTTTATTTAAATAAAAATAATTCTTTTAAATTTTAATTTTAATTTTTTTTTTCATTAAAAAAATTCATCAACATTAATTTATTGCAAAAAAAAAAATTTCCCCTATAAAACGCAACACCATCCTGCATTATGCACTTCATCCCTTTCACCCAAAATCATACTTTCATATTTTTCCACCAAAATGAGTTTTGGAGCAGGGCCATCCCATATTCCATCTTCCGCTTCTTCTTCATTTTCATCTTCGAGTTCAGATGATTTTATATCTGTAGTAGCAAATGAAATTGCAAATGCAGATGCTGAAGAAGATATGATAGTTCGTTTACATGCTACAAACAATCTTCTTATTGGCCAGTATCTCAATTGTATAGAAGAAAATGAGACAATTCGCGGAGGCTCTGTTTATGGTCATTCTATAATCAATCGTGACAGGGAAGCAG
>CATIWJ010301718.1:0-10169 GCA_949640765.1 Croton laevigatus
CACTGAAGGTACTAAGGGAATGTCAGGAATTGTCGACCTGTACTATAACAGATTGTCAGGAGATTCTTGCCTATAAATACCAAACCTCGATTACTGTGCCAGGTATCTTATTAATTGCTTTCTTTAATTATTCTTCTCGGAATTAAGCAAATCCTGACTTAAGCATCGGAGTGATTGCCTGAGGGCTTCACCCGATCTTATCTCTTCTTCTTATACAGGTCCGGTTCGGTATCTTTATTTACCTTATCTACCGACCCTCATCCCGGACGATTCAACCCCTTCGGTTCACACTTTATCGGTTCGGAACATCACTAATCATTCTACATATTTCAATATTTAAATCATTTAATTATTTAATAACATACTACCCTCTAACTTTTATTACTTAAACATATTAACATATTGTATTAATTACCACACAATCCAAACCATCTTTGTTCATTTAAATCCTTATCCATAAATAATTACTATAATTAATAATAAACTTTCACAATATATTTTTGATTAATATTAGGCTTAACTATTTTTCTCAATTTATGTCTCAGTCAACCAAACTAAATTCTTATGCCATAATAATTCTAATATATTTAATTTTTTATTACCTCCTAGCCATTTTTAAAATATATTCATCCTAATAAAAATATTTTCATAATTAATTACCACTACTAATTAATTACTATTTCAAAATAAATTCATTTAATTACTAAATTTTAATTTGGAGGGCTTAAATGAAATAAAATATAAGTTTATGGGCTTATATAAAGTTTTTCAGGGCATATTTGAAAATGGAGATAATTTTGGGGCTAAAATGTAAGTTTGCCACTAAAAAGCACAACTCCTTGCATTTTGACATCAGCGCGCCTGACTGCGCCTTAAAACGACAAGCGCTTACCCTTAATAGTCGACTGACTTTTTCTTTCACCAAAACAACACATCAATAGGAATCCAAATGACAAGTCGTTTAAGTCTTCCTCTTTGCCCGTTTCCTCTACAGAATGAGTTGTTCGACCCGTGGGTCGCTCTGCCGCCCGTTTCCATTTTCGTCCACCTTAATTAACATGCCATATACCAGTCTCTTTCTTTTGACTTGAGGAATCGGTTGGCACCCATATTTCGGCCATTAGTTCCCTGGAAACTGATGAATTTTTAACTTAAAAGTCTGGCTCTCTTGGTTGGCCCGACTGAAACTCTCTTTTTCGACTACTTTCCCCACCATTTCTAATGCCTAAACTGGTCACCGGTCTGAGACTAAGTGTTTAGAAGCTTCGGTTAAATATTGTGATGCCGGACATTGAGGGTGGATGGTTGGTTACTTCTCAGGTATTCTCTTTTTTTTTTTTTTTTTTTTGATTTATTTGAATTCATTTTTTCCAATTTGATTTTGTGTTATGTTTCTATATACTCACTTCTTCCCTTCTATGTGCTATCTCTTTCCACTCTCTGCTCCTTCTAATTCCTTTTATCTGTATTTATACCCAAATTAAGTCGGTGATTTTCCCTTTTTACGTATCAAATTTAACTTGACCTTCCTTTCCTTATATACCATTTGTCTCCTATTATTATTGTTATTATTATTATTATCATCATCTCCATCCATATGTGTCCTACCTTTTTCATTTTTATCACTATTATTATTATTATTATACCTTCTAGTCCTCCAATTTAATATTTATTCCCAATTTACCCCTCACTTGCATTTTATTTCACCTGCATTTAATTTTAATCTTCATTTTTATACGTTCATTTCCGATTACATTTTTCGTTTCTAATAACAAAAATAAAAATCATCTTGAACTTCAATTCTTTATCAAACTCTATTTTACTATTAAATTCTTGTCGAACCATGATTTTAATCTTTTTCTCAAATTATCTCTTATTGTCGCTAATAAAATACATGTTTTTCAATTTTATATTCCTGATCTAAATCTGACTCTATCATAAATTATTTTACCTTTGTGTTTGTTTTAAATTTACTAACTTATCATTTAAATGAGCTTGCTAATACGTTAATATGAAATATTAACGTATTTAATGGTTCTCATATACTTTGTGTCTATTCTTAATAAATACTTATTCAATTGTTTTTTTCCCAACTAATATTACTATTTATTATTTAGTCTTTACAACATTTATCAAATATTATTCGTCACTAAATCTTTTTCTTGCATTCCCGGACTGCGTTTAGATTTAGACAAACAAATGTTAATTTATTTCCTCTCTGTTTATACTATGTTTATGATCCGTTTATATTACATTTATTTCTTAATTATTTAATCATCTTATTTCCCATGAACTTCATTTTTTGATAATCTATTCAAAAATATTAATTTAACATATTTTCTTGTATTTTTTCACCTTTGCTTGGATTTATAAAACAAATACCAATATGTTTATTTTCTATTTATCATATATTTACAATCTATTTACAACATATTTCTTATTTTCTTTTCCTTGTTAAAACATGTTTATTTCTTGTTTACACTATATTTACTATGTTCATGACTTGTTACCTTTCCTTTTACAACACTTTGTTTTCTTAAATTTTCTATTAATAATCCCTTATATCTTTCCATACCTAAATTATTTTGTCTTTCTGATTTTAAGAGTTTTAGGACATGACATGTTATATTGGTTGTTTTAATTTATCACTCTACTAGAGCCACATTGTGTGGAAAAAGAGTTGAGAGTTTCTTTTGATGAGGAAATTGAACAATCACTTAAAAAAATGATAGTAAGTTGATTGTAGTAATTGGGGGTGTGAGGATGGGGAGTTTAAGGTTGGGAGAGATGGACACAAGAAGAGGTTAGAGATTAGGCCTAATATATAAATTAACACATGAAGTTTTAATGATTTTTTTGAATGATACTCTAATGTCTGTAAGCGACTGATTTATCAATTTTTAACAATTTTAGGTGTTAAAATGACCACTTTAAAAATTTGGGTGCTAAATCGGTCACTCGCAAATATCAAGGTATTATTTGATAATTATTAAACTATTATATGTTAATTTATATATTGGGCTGATTCCTAATGTTAGTTTTTAAATTTGTCATTTTGAAATCACATAAAAATGGCACAATTTTAATAAAGGTAGAGTTTATTGTTTCCATCAATTCACAGTTGAGTTTAATGATGCCCTATTGACGTATCCGTGTATCAGAAATATACTCATTAGAAAAACTCCAGAAAACTTGTTGGATACTTTTTGAGTCATTTCTGAAATTATACAAAATTGGATTCATGTCTGCATTGTATTTCATTTCTACATGTTACATAAATATATATATATATATATATATATATATATATATATATATATATATATATATATATATTAAAACTTAATTAGACACACTAGAGGTGAAATGTAAAAGGGAAAAAATATTAACACTCAAAATCCAAATTTAATAGAAGAAAACAAAATAAATCTTAAATTTCGGTGTAAATGAAATATTTTTATATTTATAATTTGAACATAATCTTTTTGTATTTGCATATTTTTCCACATATTTGTATCCTATATTTTTTAATATGATGTTTCACACATCTGTTTTCCAATTTCCCATTTCCATATTTGTAAACTTAGGTGTTAAGGACCTAAACTTAATTCCTACCCCATTACCAGTTAAAAACCTTTGATAGGTTGGTTTGGGGTAACAAATTTTGTAATCTTCTACACAACCTTAATGACACACGATAGAAGTCCAATAATGTAAACAATAAATTCAATTCTAATACTCATTCCGTTTGATTTACTTAAAGAAAATTTACATATTTGGTGTTCGATTTACATAAATAAATTTCTTTCTTAGGTAAGTTAATATTTATGTTTAAATGTGGATGGATAATAATGTCCTTAATGATATATGGTATTAGAGTGTATTATGTTAGGATACACTTGTTTGTATAGGATTATTAGGTTTATATATAAAGGATAGAGATAAGGTTACTGACCCTAACTTTTCTCTCTCTCACTGTTGTAATATGGTATCAAATTTTGTGCCACACACTTTTCTCTCCTTTTTTCTCAAACGACTCTAGGATTTTCATTTGTTTTCTTAATCCGCTTCAATTTTCCTTTTGATTCTTCTTTCTCAACTCCATTTCAATGAATTCTCATAGTTTAATTGATTATCTCAATCAGAAAATCCAGTTAGTCACTCTAATTTTCGAGCTTCGTCAATTTCTTTTTCATGTTTTTCTCATTTTTGTTGCAATTTTTGTACATGTATGGTTTCTTTATTTTGAATTCTTGAATCTTTCGCTTAATCTCATATATATTCTATTGATTTCTCGCATATAGTGATTAACTTCATTCTTTCATTTTCTTTGTTCTCAAGAATTTAAGAAAAACTTCTTCATTCAGTTCGTTCATTCTTTTATTCTTTCTCTATTTTGAAGATTTTCTACTTCAAATCGATTGATTCTTTCATCTTTCATCTCTCATTATTAGAGAAGTGTTTCGTCTGATTTCAATTTTTCAAGATGCAGAATTAAGTGCCTTTATCTAGTCCCTATTATATCCATCCGAATGAGAATCATGCTCTTGTTCTTATTCCAATCAAGCTTACTAAATCTAACTATCATGCATGGTTTTGCTCTATAAAGATGGCTCTTCAGAGTAAGAATAATTACCAGTTTGTTGATGGAACTCTCTTGCTACCGTTACCTACTGATCCTTTACATTCTCAGTGGATGAGATGTAACACCATGTTTGTCAACTGTTTAGTGAACTCAATCTCTTCTCATATAGCTTCTATTTGATATGGATGGATTATGCCTATGAAATTTGGACTAATTTGTGTGAATATTTTTCTCATTTTAATAATGTTCGAGTTTCTGATCTCCAAGATGAGATTTATAACTTTAGGCAATGGATCAAATCTGTTACTAAATATTTCACTACTTTAAAAGCTCTATGGGATGAATATAGTGTGATTAGACCTTTGCCTCATTGTATTTGTGACGTTACCTATGTTTGCAATCTTGAGAATACTTATAGGTGGAGACATAAATTTGATTATGTCTTTTGATTTCTTAAGAGGCTTGAATGAATCCTTTAACACTATTAAGTCATAGATAATGTTATTAGATCCTTTATGATTTATAAATCATGTTTTGCTCTAGCCTTACAACATGAGAGGCAATTTCTTAATGGATTTTAGAGTAATAATCTTTCTACTAGTCAGAATCCTGTTACTAATGTTATTATTGCTGCTGCACAATGAGCTAGAGATCTAAATTTTCGATCTAATTCTGCTAGAATAAGGAATGTTGTTCCTAATTCCACTTCTAATTTTAGACCTCGTACTCAATCATATCCTATTCAATTATATCCTAGGCCTCCATCTTCTAGAACTTTGTGTACTTTTTATTTTTATGGACAAACAGTTAAGAAATGTTATAAAAAGCATAGTTATCCAACAGGTTATCAATTTCGATCAAGAGGTCCTAGGCCTGTCATTAATCAGGTTTTTGAGTTTCATATTTCTAATAAAATTTCTAAAGTTATAGGTTATTCTGTTCTAGTACCTATTAACTACTAATTTTAGAATTCTTCTCATTGTGCATGTACTTCTCAAAGGCAGAATAATTTTAGATCTTCTACTGATATACTAATGTTACTATTTCTTAATAGTAATATCAGCAGCATTTTTAATGATGCATGGATCTTTTCATATTGGAATTGAAACTTCTATTCAATCTCAAGTAATATATAATTAGACCACATCAAATATTTCAGGTATGTGCTTATCATCTTCTATTTTACAAGTCAAAAATAATTCTTGAATTTTTTATTCTGGTGTAACAAATATGTTGCTTGTTCATTAGAATATTTTAAAACTTATAAACCTATTTTTAATTGAAAGTTTCAAAGTCTGATTAATCCTTGCTGGTGCCTAAGGTTGGCTTAATATAGGGCGTCCAAGGCAGTGAGGCCCCAAAAATCCTGCATCCAATAAGATTCTTCGAGCTTCATAAATTTTGGAGCCAAAGCGTCTCATGGATCTTGGGGGTCCAGCAGCCCAGTTTGACGAAGAGGCTAAGGTCATATTAGGAGGTCGAGGTCGGTAAGGCGACCTCTCCCTCTATTATAGCAAGAGCAATTTTCCTATTGGGCTAAATAAGGGCAACCTTACCCTGCGCACAGGTAGGGCGACCTTCCCTCTGGACACAATGTAAGGCGACCATGCCTTTCAAAAGGTCCCAGACTCAGAAGATGCTTACAAATGTCCCTCCTCTTAGTCTAAGTCATTTCATGTCTTTGATCAAATTGGC
This sequence comes from Croton laevigatus, assembly GCA_949640765.1. Taxonomy (NCBI): domain Eukaryota; kingdom Viridiplantae; phylum Streptophyta; class Magnoliopsida; order Malpighiales; family Euphorbiaceae; genus Croton; species Croton laevigatus. The sequence continues at coordinate 6,281 of CATIWJ010301718.1, forward strand.
TAAAAGTCACTATTAACAGTCTGAGTCACGACCTTCCCTCTGGCCAGGGGTGAAAAATCAAACAGATCTCTCATGATCATGCAACCTGACTTCTTCTTTGCTAAACTATATCAATGGTTTATTAGATTGTTGGAGATGTATAAAGGATCTTTCCTAAAACAAGATAAATAAAATCCACTGCATTGAAGGACATTTATTAAGGAAAAACGCATGTTATAGAATCCTTTTATAACAACCTCTATTTGATACGAACAATATAAGGCCTTTTTTTTTATATGAGACTTAGTTTTAGCAACATCTATCCAAAATTTAGCAAATAAGGGTAACTACAAGAACACATAAGGGTTGCCCCTTCCAAATATCGAGTCATTTCATATCTTAGCCCATTGAACCAGGGGTCACCTCCCATAGTCTGAGTCATGATCTTACCTTAGTTTGCAATTGAAAACATTTGATGAGAGCCATAATCACCCTAAATTCTAGACCATTTTGGTCAAATGATGCTTCGGTATCCCTGGCTAATTACTTCACTACCCTTGACCCTATTAGACAGATTACTATAGGCACATTGGTAATTAAGGGTATTCATGACGACGCCTAGGGTTATAAGCCCATTCTGCTTATAAAAGGAAAACACTTCTTCATTTTTGTTCCATTGCTTTCCAAATCTTCAAATGGCCTTTCTTCTTTTGTCTTTGAAATCAAAAGGTTTATAAACCTCAACCATTTATCAAGTGCTTACCTCCTCTTTTTATGCCCCTTTTTACACAATGCCTTCATTAAATCTTTCTGACTTTAGGCAAGATGGTGATTAGTTAGATAATGGCGACCATTCTTTTTATGAGAGGTCGCTAATCCCAAATCAACTAGGCAATCATCCAATGATGACCCTCTTTCGAAAGAGGTAACCCAAGCTACACCAAGCATGCAAGGTCACCAAAGAGTACATCCTCACGATTCAAATGTTTTACAAAGCTCCATTATCAAAAGGATAGGATTTACATCAAGTCAGCGGTACGTTGCTTTTAACAGTACGTTTATTCATCCCATATATGATTTTTTTGTATATCTCTATCCTTCAACGTGGGGTTTCCAATCCGGTATTGGGAACATTTTTTCAAGTTTTTGAGGGAGGCAATCCTGAATATAACCTTTCATTTTCCATCATCTTGTACTGTATCCAAATTGATGCTTGTAACCATGTGGGTCACTTTGCCCAGCTATAATGCTAGGAATTTTGTTTACCTTCTTCCCTTTTGAGAATAGATTGTTACTATCACTAGGCTTTTTATCCATTCCGTGGTTTATCATTTAACTTATCTATACGAGCGAGACATCAAATGATAAGTTAAATAGTCTTTTCTCTCCAAACAAGTGAAGGTCAGCCTTGAGACACTCTTTAAGAAGTTCTAAATAATGGTGTAATTATAGTTAATTAGTGGTCACCTGGAGGTTGCCTTTTAAATATTGTAAAAGTTTGTATAAATACAAAGTATTTTGTTTTTCTTGATTATATTGTTGGTGCATTGATAATTTGTTATGTAGTGGAGGCCGCTTTTTTAGAACTTAGTTGACTTTTCGATCCGTTAAAGTTTATTATTAATAATAATAAAAATGTATTACCGATATACTTAACTAAAAGTCTTAATTAGGCCATGGCATATTTGATAAAGATGGATCTTTGTAGTGACCTGTAGGTCGCTTTTATTTATATGAGATCTGTATGCGTTCTTATTTATAAGACTCTAAATTATGCAGCTATTACTTTTACTTAAATATCATGGCGTATCATAAACAATCTTATTATTCCATATGTAGCTAACATCTGAACAAAGTCGTAATCATATATAATCAAAGGAATTTTCTATGATGACCTTCAAGTCACATATGATCATGCATATTCTTATATAGAAGAGTGTTTAATTTAAACTTATTCATAGGTAAAATTGAGGAACAAAATGAGAATATGTTGTTTTAAGCTTATAGTTAAACTAGGTGATCATATGTACCATTAAATAATGGCACTGACCCTTGATAAATAAGCTCTTTGTATGGGGTGGTATTAGCTCCAGTATCTAAATAGGTTGTTGAATTGATCATGCCTAAACACGTAAGGACCGAGGTTGCTTATGTGAGGCAAACCACCGGCCTAAGCAGATAAGGATCAAAATCTAGCATCCGAGGCAATAATTTAGCCTAAGCACATAAGGAGCAGGCTCCAAAATGTGAGGCAATGTCTTTGGCCTAAGTAGATGAGGATCAAAGTCCAGCATCCGAGGCCCAAGCACATGAGGAGCAAGCTCCAGCATGCGAGGCGATGTCTTTGGCCCAAGCAGATGAAGATCAAAGTCCAATATTTGAGGCAATATCTTTGGCCTAAGCATATGAGGAGCATGCTCCAGCATGCGAGGCATTAAATTGATCATGCCAAGACACGTAAGGAACAAGGTCTTTATGTGAGGCGAATCCATTACATGGCCTAAGCAGATGAGAATCAAAGTTCGTCATCCGAGGTATTCTTACCCAGACACATAGGAAACAGGTCGCTTGTGTGAGGGGAATCCACCACCTATCCCAAGCAGATGAGGATCAAAGTTCGTCATCCGTGCCATTAAATATCTGTTAAGAGAAGCAAACAACATTAGTTAAGAACAAGTATTGTCACACCCGTAAACTAAGTTAACAGAGTGTAGGCGGTGTCGTAAGGTTAGAATTGTAATTTAAATAGAAATTGTAAAGTTTAAATAATAATAATAATAATAATAATAATAATATATATATATATATATATATGTGTGTGTGTGTGTGTGTGTGTGTGTGTGTGTGTGTGTGTGTAAAAAAAAGAAGAAAGAAAGAAGTAATGGGATGATGAGTTGTCAATTGATGAGTGGTGGTGACAATGTCACCACACTAATGAGAAGGAAGAAGTGAAGCAGGAAGAAGGAAAGAAAAAAAGAAAAAAAAAACAAACAAAAACAAAAAAAATAGAAAGAAACCTCTCAAATTTGGTAAGTGATCTTAAGTTTGGAGTTTAGTAGAGAATATAAAAGTCAGCAGGAGGGGAAATAGGCAAGGAAATGAACAAAATAGTGAGGTGAACAGTAGCTCTAAAATTGGGACCAAACGAGGTGAGAATGGAAATTTGAGTTTTATGATTTTTGTGTTTAATTCAAAAACTAAGATTGTAGAAATGTTCTTTGGGATGTGTACAACGTGTTCAATGAAGAAAATTTGCCGGCGAGTTGTCGGAGCCACCCATTTGAGCTCGGTCAAACTCGAAGCTTAAAAAGTCAACCAAATTTCAAACCGCCATATCGTCGCCTCCGATCACCTTCCGTCTGAGATAAGACCACGAATAGGTCGGCGGTGAGCTGAGGAGTTGACCGGTACTCGCCTCGTCGCCAGAATCATAAACGGGCCTCGTGGGCCGTGGGTGGCGGACGAAGAAGTTGCAGAAGCTGGAGGTTGACGACGACCAAAACGCATGCAGGGCACGCGTTTGGTAAAAAACGGCTACGTTCTGGGAAAATTTGGAATTGGTCCCTGGAAGTTTCTGCCGCGCACAAATAAGCCCCTCCGCGTCCTATTTAGCCCCTGAAGTTTATTTATCATTTCAAATAGGTCCTTCCGCATGTTTTTAGGCCCTAAATTTTAAATGTAAATTTTAAATTAAAAATGACTAATTTGGTAATAAATATTAAAGGTATTGTAGTTGAATTACCCTAGTTAAGCTAATAATGTCAGCAACAATTATTCACCACCAAATTATTATTTTACATGACATCAATAGTAACATAAATAGTAATTTACTATTTCAATAGTAACGTGAATTGTAATGCCAACTTTGATTTACTATTTTACTATTCATCATTAAATTTATTCTGTAACA
>CATIWJ010301764.1:0-12977 GCA_949640765.1 Croton laevigatus
AAACAGAGTATAACAGAGGAGAAGATAAAAACGTTTAACTCATATTCATTAACATATTCTGAACATAATTTATAGGAACATAAAAGTGACTTTTGATATCTACCACACAATGACTCTTAGACATTCACCACACAAGTTACAGATTATTAATTAAGGATTATTAAATATAATTAAAACAAGTTTATCTTTTCAACAATATTGTGGTGCTAAAAAAAATTGTAATATTTAGAATAATGTTTCAACTTTAGGGACTTAATCATTCATAATCCATGCTTAAATAAAAAGGAAAGCATTGAGGATAAGAACTTGCCAATAAGTTGATCAACTAAAGCTTTTCATCGGCAATGCAAGTAAAGCATAACTTTACTATTAAGTTTAGAATATTGCAATTTTTTAATGATGGAAAATCGAGAGAGAGAGAGAGAGAGAGAATGGAACAATTGCAAGTGCCATTTGTTTTAGTAATGGAAGATCATTTTGAATCCGTTAGTGATAAGAAAAAATCTCATAAATTAGCTGAGTCTTTTCGATGTCCTCTTATTAATGAATCTGATATCGTCCAAACCCTTCAAAAACAAAAATCCCTTCCAACCTCTTCAAGCTTGATTAGAGCTCATGATTTTGATGAGCTTGATTATGGTTTGTCTTTTGAAGTTCTTTCAGAAATCGTCCTCACCCAAATTGACGTAAAACTCAATGTCATTGTCAACATTTTGGTCTTAAATGATGCTCGTCGCAAAAAATTTGAGGAATTGGAGCTTTCTGGAAAAGCTCGCTTGATCATCATTCAAGAGGGAATAAGTGGTCATCAGGATAATTATGATGGTAGATACGTACTAAAGGTAAGTGCTGAAAATGGGTCATTTGATGTAAATGAAATTTCCACCAAACTATTTCATTTCCTTTCTGCAACAAAAAAAGATGATGTGGTCACTAAAAGCCAGAAACCCAAGAAAGAACCAACAAATGATCATTTGCACGAATTAATCCTAGCCAAAGAACCAAGAAAAAGGGAAATCCACTGCAGTAGTTGTTCAGAACTTGTTTCTGGCCTCTCTTACGCTTGTGCAGAGTGCGATCAATTTACCTTTCATAAATCATGTGCAGAATCGGCAAAGGCGGTGCGGGACTGTCCTTTATTTTTTTTGGAAGGTAGGCCAAAGCAATACGACTTTAAAAATGCAAATAAATGTCACAGTTGCGATGAATTTTCAGATCGTTGTTATGATTGTCTCTTACAGACAAACTTCACAAATGGGTTTTTGCCAGCTATTGTTCATGATGAAAAACATGACCACTTTCTTAATTTGATTATCGTGCCTTTTGAGATTAATTATAGATATATTTGTGGTATTTGTGATCAATGGGGTGGCGCAGTTGGCTACAAATGTTACGACTGCTGCTATGATGTTCATGTGAGTTGCTTAACAGGAATAAAGGTGTTGAAAACATTTTTTTTTTTCCTTAATCGCTTGTTCAACATCAAGACCCTCGAGGCTCGACTTCCTCTATATGATGGTTATCACAAGAAAAGGGTAAACATGTGTTGTATTTTTGTTTTAGATTGTTTTGCGAAAGATCTTTCCTTTGTTTTTCCAAAAAAGTTCTTCGTTCGCAGGTAAGTCTTGAAGTGCTAAGGAGAAAGAATGTGTTGATATACATCTCAGACCTCGAACTGCCAACTGAAGAGCTTTCAATGCTTGACCAGATGTGCAGTGAAGCCAGAGAGCATCCATTCAGGACTGAAAGTCAATATGAGGTGGTTTGGCTTCCAGTGGTGGACCAGCCATGGAATGAGGCGAAACAAAAGCAATTTGAATCTCTTCAATCAATGATGACATGGCATTCAGTCTATCATCCTTCACTGCTAGACCCTGCGGTCATCAAATACATCAAGGTGGTCTGGCGCTTCATCAAGAAGCCAGTGTTAGTGGTCTTGGATCCACAAGGCAAAGTTGTGAATCCTAATGCTATACACATGATGTGGATTTGGGGAAGCAAAGCTTTCCCTTTCACTAGCCATAGAGAAGAAGAACTCTGGAGAGTAGAAAAATGGGGGATTTTTTTACTGGCCAATGGTATCGATCCCAATATCATTGCTTGGGTATGTACTACTAAAACATTTCATCTAAAAATGTCCATACCAAAATCGGCAGAAAATTTCAACATTCTAACGATTGATTTGTTAATTGTGTTGGAGTACACGTCAAGTGTATTGACATTTTTGCCAAAAGTAATGGCATTCCTTGTTTTAGGGAAAAGAGGCATGGGCTGTCACTACATCACGTGAACACCAAACATGATGAGGCATGGCTGTCATGACAAAGCTACCTAGCATTTTGTCTATAAAAGATGAAAAAGCTGCAGTAGTATTTGCGAAAAAGCAGCAGCAAGAAGAAGAAGCCGCAGCAGAGAAAACCAAGAGAGATTGTAAAAGAGAGCAAAAGAGAGAGAGTGAAGAGAATGAAGAAGGAAAAGAGAAAAAAATCTCTTGTAAATCTTTTGTTTTTATGAAATGAAGTTTTAATTTCCTCTCCTCCTCTGTTTGCCTCTGTTTTACATTATTGTTTCTGTTTTTGCATTTTCTCTGTCATTTGTTTTACTTTGAAGCTCACTCTCTCCTCTCTTTACCAACAAATTCCAACATTATCAAAGGAGAGATGCTCAATTGGTAGGACACACTGACTCTGAGTGGGCTAGTGAGGAAAGAAAGTTAATGTTGGTTTTGTGTTCTTACTTGGAAACACATTAATTTTTAGGTGTAGTAAGAAACAAGGCATGTATTGTACTGTCAACCATGGAGGCTTAATTTGTAGCACGTTCAACCGCTGCTCAACAAGGAGTATGGTTGAATAGATTTTGAATCATTTAAACCAAGATTCTTCTCAAAGTTCTGTGACAATCATGAATGATAATCAGTCATCAATTGCTTACACCGGGGATCCTAAGTTCCATGGTAAAGCTAAGCATGTTGATATTAAATATCAATTTGTGAAAGATTTAGTTGCACAAGGAGATGTGAACGTTAAATACATTCCTACACAAAATATGATAGCAGATCCCCTTACTAAGACCGTTTTTAGCGATTTGTTTCAGAAACATGTCAAGTCTTTTGGTTTGCGTAGATTTTGATGATGCATTTAATTTCTCATGTATGAGTAAAAATGAATTAATGTTTTTATTATTCAATAAATACATTTTAAGTTCTTCAAGTAATATATATATTTGTTAAATGTATGAGACATTTACGTTATAAATGCATGTTGCATTTATTTTTGTTAAAAGTCATGCTAGACAAAAATGCACCTACTCACACAGGTGGTGACCTTAATTTTAGTTGACGTAATTAATAAAGTTAAGATGATGCAATATTTGAAACAATAGATAGCTTATTTAATATATGAGGCCGTCTTGATATGAGCAAGATAAAATCTTACAATCAAGTAAGTTAAGAAATTTGTGAATCCCTTTTGGGGATTGATTTCTATCTTAAGAGACAAAATGATTTGCCTTAAGCGCGTAGGGAGACTTACAATAATATTTGGATTCGAAACACGAACAAGAGTCGAAAATCGTACAACTGCTACAAATGGAACCATACTAGAATCGGAATCGAAAAATATAATATTGGATCCGGTGCCAATGCCGGTTCCTTGCCAAAGAACCGCACCCCCTGGTTGAAGATGTGACTATTTTGTATTATTATTATAAAATAGTCTCTAAAATTTATAAACTAACTCAAGTAGACCAAGTTTTAAGTTAATTTTATTTAAAGTCCACAATCTTTCAAAGCTCATTCAATTTTGGACAAAAAATTTGAACTTAGAATGCTATTGAAAAGTTCTTGCAAACTTTTGAGTGATATTTGATCAAAGTTTATTTTAGTGTGAAATTCGAAACTTTGCTAAAAGTTTAGGGTAGAATATTTGAATAGGCCACGGTTTGAGGGCCAAAATAATAAAACAAGTGTTTCTTTCTTTTTTAGTCTACTATGCGACCTGTGTATGTAAGGACGAATTTTTATTTTCTATTGTTTTTTTAAAAAAATAAAGTTATAAATTATTTATATTTAATCTCTAGATTAATTTTAAAGGATTGCAGTCTATAAATTTGACTTTGTTTTAAAAGTATCACATAAAATAAATAGAATGATTGAGTTTAACCGTCTTTAACGATTTTATTTATTTTAAAAGATATTTTTAAAACAATATTTCGATTCATTAAAATTAATTTTGAAATTAAATATAAATAATTTATAATTTTATTTAAAAAGTAAAAAATAAATAAAATAAAGTCGTCCTTAGGAGTACCACTCACTCTTCCCTTTTTTTCACGAGGTGTTGGTTTAAAGTCAATGTCAGTGATTTAGTAATGGACAGAGACGCAAGGACCTTAATAAGCACCTCAGGCCGAGGCTTTGAAAGAGCGATGGGGATAGTACGAGGTGTGTGGTTGGCATATGAGAGAGGCGGGAAGTTCAAATATACACCACAGAAGCGTTAATCAACACTTAGTTTGTTTCTCTTTAATAATTTTTTTTGGAATAATAATTTTGGTATAAGAAGAACAAGTGATGCGTACCTCTTTTTGAAGTTTGTCTCTCGTGTTTGGCCTCTTCCACTTTTTTATTTGCTGCAGAATCAAGAAATATGGTTGTTTGGTTGTTTTCTGCAATCTCCGTTCGCCAATAATCTCTTTTCCAGTTACTCTGGTTTCCAGATTCTCTTTATCAAATCTGCAACCGAATAATAAATAGGTAATGGAAAAATCCAGATTCTTTTACTCCCTGTTTAACGACTTTAGTTTTTTCAGTTCGTTTCCCTATGCTCTCCGCTTTTCCTTTCTCTTTTTGCAAAAGAAATATTTTCTTTTTATGAAAGTTCACGTATTTTTCATTATAATCATGATATTTTTTTTTAATTCTTGAAACTTTTATTTTTATTTATTTTGGTTGTGTTTAATGATATTGTTATCAGTGTTGTGAACTGCAGCTGCCTCTATTTATTGTATTGTTTACAATTTTTTTTTTATGTATTTGAGCTAAAAGTCATGGACTGTTTGGTTTCTGAGAATATTTGATTTGTTCATGGCCAAGAATTTCTCTCTAATGTCATTTTTTTGAATTATAATTATTTATTGAAGTTTGAGCTCTTTCATTTTCCCTGCAAAAACTTTTCCTGAAAGCAATTTCTGATTTCGAAAAGCCATTTTACATTTGTGAACTCACTCGGTTATTTGTTCAAAAGAAATTGATGTGAAAATGTTACTAATTTTTTATAATTTTGTGGTATTGCAGAACTAATTTTGCTGTGGATTATGCATTGAGTTATTGAAGAATTACTGGTAGGAAAAATGGCCTTTGAGCCGTTGCTATGGTATTGCCAACCAGTGGCGAATGGGCGATGGACAAGGGCAGTGGAAAATGCATTTGGTGCCTATACACCCTGTGCTGTCGACTCTCTGGTGGTGGTCATTTCTCATTTGGTTCTTATGGCTCTCTGCTTCTATAGAATATGGCTCACTGCAAAAGATTTCAAAGTTCAGCGATACTGTTTGAAGTCTAAATGGTATAACATTTTGCTGGGGCTATTAGCTGCTTATTCTACTGCAGAGCCTTTGTTCAGATTGATAATGGGAATTTCAGTTCTGAATATAGATGGACAAATGTCTCTTGCTCCATTTGAGGTGGGTTTCTTTTGTTCTAACAATTTAATGCTTAATAGTTTTTCTCAGTTTTGCGTTTCTTTATCAGCATGTTGATTTCTTTGTATGTATCTCTCTAATTTGTCCTGTTCCTCATGAATGTGTAAATCTAATCTATGTGCAACAACTACTCATTCCTTTTTATAGGGGAAACCAGATTTTTGAATTTTCTTTTTGGATGAAATAATCAACATATTTTTAGGGGATGGAATTTCTAGAATGCCATTTTATGTTGTGTTATCTTGTGAGAATTTTGCTATTCTTCTTGTATCTGGTCCTTGTCATTTAAAACTCCATATTCTACTAATACTTACCCAATGAGTTCTTTAGTCTCCCACCACCCTATATGACCTATTTAGTGAATCCTGATTTTCTTGGCAGGTCTTTTCCTTGTTTATAGAAACTCTTTCTTGGTGCTCTTTGCTTGCCATGATTGTTGTGGAAACCAAAATCTACATCCTTGAAGTTCGATGGTTTGTTAGATTTGGAGTCATTTATACATTGGTGGGAGATGCAGTGATGTTGAATCTTGTTCTTACAGTGAAGGAGTTCTACAACAGGTTTGTGTTTCTTAGAGTAACTAACAACCTTCTATAGTTTGGGTTAAAATGACACAGGTTCATGTTTTCCTCTTAAAAGCATGAAATATTGTATTTTAGAGTTAATTTTATCACATTTCTGTGAAAAATTATGATTGAGGAAGCGTATACTCATGTTTGTACTTCTTTTGTGCAGTTCTGTACTTTATTTGTATATCAGCGAGGTCTCTGTTCAGGTTTGTTGCTCCTTTATGCCTTTTCATTTGTACAGGTTAATTTTCCTCTTTGATATTGTCTCAGCTATCTTTTTGTGTATGGTCTTTTACTCTTTTAGTCTTTGGAGTAGGCTGGTTATTGACTTTCTTAGGTTCCCAACTATGTAGTGCCGAAATGTGACACTTCTGTTGCTCCAGACAGCAATGTTAAATGACCCCAGGTCTAATGAGACAGGGTGTTAGGACAATCTGTCTGTCTGTTCTTTATTATTTCGAAAAATTATTTTCTCAGTAGTATTTGGTTTAGACTGTTAACTTTACAAATCCAATTTTCTTTTTTGGAACTTATTGTAATCCAGTTATGCTCAGGAGCTTGATTGGATCATGTTGGAAGAACTTGACTTCTAGATTCTAGACCAACAACATATTTGAATCTCCAAGTGCAATTTATAGTTCTGCTGGACAACAAATATAGTGAAATCATGCTTTTACTGTATTTAGGACAGAGTGCAGCTTAGGCTGATAGAAATTTAACCTTTTGGCTCTCATATTAAGTCAAATTAAAAACATGGCAATGTACCCATCCTCCACTGGTGGATAGTACTTTAGTCTTCAAAAAATAAAACATGGCTATGTAGTTCTGATTTATCTGTTGCTTTTGTTTAGGTTTTGTTTGGTATTCTTTTGCTCGTGTATGTTCCTGACTTGGATCCTTATCCTGGTTACACTCCTATATGGAATGAATCTGTTGATGATGCTGATTATCAAGAACTTCCAGGGGGAGAATATATATGTCCTGAGCAGCATGTCAGCATACTTTCTAGTATGTATACTCTGATTTATGCCCTAAATATCTGGTGTCTAGGAACTTAAACTTGGCATTTTATGCTGAATGAGTTATTTATCATTATTCTTAAATGTAGAATAAAATTAGTGTGAAAGGTTATTTATTTTTATTGGTTTGTTGTGGGACACTTAGTTTTCTACAGCAGTGGATACAAGTGTTCATCTCTAGTTTATCTAGTAGCTGGCTCTTTCTGTTTCAAGTTTTGAGTATAAATACCTTCATTGTGACTTTCTTTGTGTGCAAAACTTAATTACACGTTCACGTTAACACTCTCTCCATGTTTCTGTATATTTCTCTTCATCCTTTTCTTGAGAAATTATTACTAAATAAAAAAAAAATTATAATTCATGCAAACCTTGCAATAAGTGTTGTACCCATTACAAATAAGCTTATGTGGAATGTTCACTATTAGTCTTTTGCCTTCTTTATGAAGATAATATACCTTTCATTTGATTTACGTGCAATGTTGTACCTCTGTTGATTCTTAATTAAAACGAACATTGATGAAGTTGCTGTCATTGATCTTTTACAACTTTTCCTGGCCAACATTAAAAGGGCATGATTGGAGTAATTCATTATGTTCTTTAAAATGTAATTATATGTAAAGTTATTTAGTTCCTAATTATATGGTGATTCACTATAAGGTTGTTTAGCTTTCTAATTGTATGGCGATTCATTTATTTGGCTAGGAATTATTTTTGCGTGGATGAATCCTATAATGAAGCTAGGCTACAAAAGGCCTCTCACTGAGAAGGATATTTGGAAATTAGATACATGGGATAGAACTGAAACGTTGAATAATAGGTACATGCTTGTTTACCTTATGATCGTCTTTGACATGATTTTTTCTTATCAATAGTTATTTGACTTGTTTGCTAACTTATTTGTAGGTTCCAAAAATGTTGGGCCGAGGAATCACAAATGTCTAAACCATGGCTTTTGAGAGCATTAAATACTAGCCTTGGAGGAAGGTAAAAATGGTTTTTCTTTCAATTGTCTTATCCTTGCAAGTCTTTTAGTGTTTATGTTAATGGTTATTTTTCATTTGAAAGAAAGGGAGACTGACTTGGGTAAAATAATGAGGTGGTTTTGGAGAAAGTGACCGAAGTGTTGAATGTATAATTTTCAAATTTAATAATGTTAAGTATGAGATATTTATATTTCCTGAGGACAAGATTTTGAAAATAATATGAGTTTGATTGGTCAAAGGTAAATTCTCTTTTCCCAATTACTGGCAGCTATTAATTGGAAGAGAAAATTCTAATGTATGTATCATAGAGAGTTTTTACACGTTTGTATACAAGTAAGAGATATTCTAAGAAATGAAAGCATGGACCTAGAATATCTAAGAATTAATATACAATTTCTTTCATATCAATCCCCTTCAAAGTTGGAGCATAAATGTCAAACATGCCCAACTTGCTACAAAAATAGACACTTTGTACAGTTAGGCTTTGGTGAATACATCTCCAATCTACTCGTGAGTTGTTCAATTTTCTCATGAACGAATAGATAATCTATTATAGTATGTTTAGTTTGCTCATGAAACATTAGATTGGAGGCAATAAGAGATTCAACCCGAATATCTCACCACAACTTTGAAGACAAGGAAGACTGGTAGCTAATTTCTTCTAACATTTGATGAATCCAAAGTATCTTGCAATTAGCTTAAGCCATTATCTTGATATTTTGATTCAATACTAGATTGAGAAACTACATTTTGTTTCATGATTTTCCTTGGTACCAAGTTGCCTCCTACAAATACACTATTGATTGGTGCCTAAGGAAACTTCTGAGGTGGGTGGTGACGGAAACAAAATGGTCTAGGTATGGGTGACTTGGACTTGATGTTATTGTTGCAATGCACCAACGACTTCCAAACAAAGGAGAAACTCTCCAGACATAATAGAAGCTCTTTAAACAGAACAAACACTCTCACAATGGCTGTGATACCATGTTACCAATTGGAAGAGAAAACTTGAATGTATATATCATAGAAAGTTTATAACCTCTATAGTAGTGGGAAACTATTGTTTAGTTCCATCTGTAGCAATTTCATTGAAAACTGGATCCGCTTGTCAATATCTGGAGAGAAGCTCAATAAATTATAACCATAGGTTATAGGCTTGCAACATTCTTCCTTAAACAACTCTGCCCTATACACAACCATTTAGAGATTGGTCATTTATTAAGGTTATCTCTATGAACAACCTAAACAATTGTGCCTTCTGGATCACTTGTGGCTCAATTACACATGATCAAACCATTATGCAATCCTAATCACAACCGTGGTCTATCATAGTCCTCTTTAAAGCCCTTTATTCGATTTAGCAATCATTCTATCATCTTAATTGGAGACTAGACCCCATCAAACTACTTTCTTCTTCCTTAATCTCCATGCAACCTTCATCATCACTCTCCTCACCATAACTTGAATCTTATAATTTTTTAGAAATTGAACTGTTAATTTTAGTTCTCCTTGACTGTATGTCCGCATTCTACAATTGTTCTTTAATTTGTGATTGAGGACCTGTCACATTTTTTCTACTGCATTTTCTTGGATTGCCAACGCCTTTGACATATCTTGGAAACTAAAACTCCAACTCTTCTTTAAGCGTCTTAAAAACCCTTTAATCAGTGATACCTTTCTCAACCCACTCATAAGACCAGCTTTTGACTTCTCGTAAGCAGTAATATCTATGTAACTATATTTAAACTCAAAACACTGTTAATTATACCCCAATAAGTAACCTCCTCAACATTCATCAACATTACAGTTAGACTGTCATCATGTTTTATGACGGGGCGTATTTGTGCATGCAGTGTATGCACAGGCTTAGGCATGCTTAAAATGGGATTCTATAGCAACTAAACATTTCAGAACACAGTTAGGCCAATTTCTGAAAAGGATAAAAATTGATTATCAACACAGTTGAAGATAAATAAGTAGATTATGCATGAGGAATAGTTACTACCAATATTTGGGTAATCTTTTAGTGACGATCAATATTTTGTGTTTCTTCCTTTGTTATGATTAACACTAAGCATTGTCAAATAAACTTAAGCATGCATTATTAATGAACCTTTCTACCAATGAAAAAATAGAAATTTTCTACGATTTTTTTTGTTTTAGATCAATTTAGTGAAATTAAAGCTTATATGAGAAGTAATCGTTAAGGAATTGCTTGGTTCTACAGTTGATTAGCCAAGATTTATTTCATTGGTCGTGGTGCGAAACCATGAGGGGTACAAAGAAGGATTTATTTTCTGTGTCTAAGTTGATTTCACTTGTATTAAGTTTATTTTTTTGATATGCTCTGTCTTGGCCAATGAATGTCTTGATAAACTGGGATAATTATGGGCTTAACTTTTGCAATGGCGTATTTTGAGATATTGGAAGATATAATTTAATCTATGTTTGATACATGCTGCAGTAATGAAATCATGATGTTATATTGAGGATCAATTTTTCAGTTTTCACATATGTCTTGAATTTGCTTCTAAAGGATTACATGTGATGTACATGCATCTGATGGATGTTTCTGTTTGTGTTTTATAGGTTTTGGTGGGGAGGCTTTTGGAAGGTATTCTGCTTGTTTTTCCACAATTAAGTTCAGAGTTTGTTAGCTTTTGATTTAGAAGTCAATATGAATTCATTCGTGATATATGAAAAGTGAATAATGATTGGAGCAACTTAACAAATGTCACTTTTTATAAATTTAGTTATTTTAACAAAATGTCAATAAGTTTTAAATATTAACTAAATGTCTTTTTTGGTCTCGTTAATACTTATATTCACCAATAAAGGCAAATACATATATTTATTGTTCAAGGTATTGGTATATATACATATATATTTTTATATACAAGTTAATATGCATATTTCCCTGTAACTAAAAAACGACATTTACTTATTAATCCAAAAAATATGACATTTACTTAATATTTTAAAAAATATGTCATTTAGTAAAAACAAAATATCAAAAGTTGACATTTATGAAAATTTCCCATAATAATTCAAGAATAATTGTTGACATCTACCCATTTTAGGAGCTAATGTTTGTTGGCATCTTCTTCTTCACCTTGTCACTTGTGTATTTATGTGTGTATTTGATGTGTATTGCTTGTGAATGTGTGGATCACATTCACATATGTGATCTAAAGTCCAAATTGTTGAGTTCAATATATGTAATTTTTTCATAAAATAGGCATATAATGAAATTGAATACGTGGTATTTTAAAAAATCAATATTTCTCGTCAATTAATACCGTCTTGAAAAGAAAGGTTTTTTGATAGTCTTTCATATGTTGATTTGCTAGGACATGAACTTCAAATTTTCTTTTTGCTTTCTTATTCTGGGGCTTTTCTTCAAGTAGCTTTACATATCTGACATGTTCCCAGTTTTTCAATCATAGATTGGCGATGATGTGTCCCAGTTTGTGGGACCACTTATATTGAACCAACTTCTACAGGTTTGCTTCTCATTTTACCTTGACTTATTTTATAAAGTTTAAAATGCTAATCTTGTTTTCTCCATAAGGTTCAGTTGTAGATTTCCTTTTGTTTTGGTTTTATGATGAAAATTTATTTTGTTTTTGTTGTCTAGTATTGGATGAAGATTGTATGCAGTTAGGCATTTGATACTTATATGTTAATATAAATCCTTGTTGTGAGTAGTGAGTGTAAAAAGTTAGTTTCTATAAGGGTAGTTTAGTCCTTTCATTCTTTAATTCTAATATTCTATGTATATATGTATTATTCTTCTTAATGAATGAGAACAAGTGTGAGTGAGTGAATTTTCCTCACCTCTTTCATCTCTCAACATGGTATCAAAGCTGGAAACGGTCAGATCTGATGAACAAGAATTGATTTGAAGTTTTTTGCAGTTTTTTTCCAGCCTAGGGTTTAGAGGAGAGTTTCCCAGGTTAAGGGGCTGCCCAATCTTCTTCAAGGTGTTGCAGGGGTGTGTTACCGACACAGCTCACCTCAGAAGGAAGCTTGGCTGCCAACCGGCCATCGCTGCAAGTTTCATGGGAGAACAAGCAATAATAAATATAAATTCTTTATTCCAATTGTGTATTTATGATTCATCTCTATTGTTGTCATGCTTCCTTATTCACATAATGGCAGTTGTTTCATTTATAATTGGTGACTCATATAGTATCCATTCCCTTTTTCTTCATGACATAGAATGAGAGTATGTTCAGCATTGCTGCTTTTGTTGCCACTGATAATGTGTTTAGAATATTGATTAGAGGTATTTTCAATTTTAAGGTGCATCTCACAGATTGTTATTATAAAAGCTTCAATACAGATAAATACTTTTTCCAACAACCTTGCAAATGTTGCTTCCCTGGGAAGCTGTTTAAACTTCAAACCAAAGTAGGTTCCAAAGATTGGATAAATTATAGTGGAGAACTTTTATTTGCCTTGCATAGTTTTGGAGTTCTGAAGATTATTATTTTTTTTTTTTTTAGAGTGAGGGGTATAGGACCATGGAGTTGATGCTGTTCACTTTGGCTGATATTGAAGATGTGATTCTGTCACTGAATGTTTCCCAATAGTTGTTTACTTACTTTATTTTGTCAACTTCATGCAGTCCATGCAACAAGGTGATCCAGCTTGGATTGGATATGTCTATGCTTTCTCAATTTTTGCTGGTGTGGTATGAT
>CATIWJ010301808.1:0-11182 GCA_949640765.1 Croton laevigatus
CTTCTTTCTCCTTCCTAATAACTCCTCCCAAACAAAATTACAGACCTTTTGAAAAAAAAAAGACAACTCATTATGAACTATAATTATTTTTCAACAAATTATTAACTATAAATATTAATAAAATAAAAATAAAAATAAAAACAATTTTACACATCATTTAAAAAAATAATTTAAAACATACACAAATAAAATTTTGGACTAAGCTGCCCATAAAAGAGTGTATTAAGACACCATTCAATCAATTATATTACTTTTTTCATTTTCTCAAAGATAATATATATATATATATAATATTTGTTTTCTTTTACTCATGGTTTTGCAAAAATTAAATTGTAATTATGTTGTTACCATAACTAAATTGTATTAGCTTCTATATATAAAAAAAAATTGAATTTATTTATTTTTTAGATTATTATTAATAATATTGCTGTTGAAATTATAAAAAGAGTCAATGAAAATTAGGTTTTTTCCAACAATAAAAATTAGGTAAACGTGTGACTATTGAAACTTCGCTTTGTCCCAAAAACAATTTCAACTTTAATAGTCTCATCGGCAATGTGGTGATATGATATTTTTTTTAGATTTCTAGGGTTTATAAGAGAATTAGAAGAAATTAATTAGAGAAGAGAGAAACTCAGAGAGGGAGAGAAGAACTAGGTAGAAGAATCGTAGAGAAAAACAGAGAGAGAAGCAATTCATTAACTTTGATTGACTTTCGATACAATTCTCTACAGTTTTCTCCCTATTTATAATACCGTAAGTCGCCTAAAGTAAAATACTACTACTAACTAAAAAGGTATCCTATCAATACCTTCCCCTCAAAAACATTCTTGTCCTCAAGAATGAAGAACAAAATATTGATGCTAATAGAACATTATTCTACTCAATAACAAAACATGCTAGCTATACTAATACAAACAAATCAAAACATACTATACTAATACATCTCAACACTGGAAATTTCTGCTTATTATTATTACGATCCCACGTCATTTAGGTATAGCTTTGGCAAGAGCTTAATAAAGTACATAGGCACCCTCCTCTTGCAAGCCGGTTTTCAAGGGTGAGTTCTACCTAGGTTGCCAATTTTCAGGTGGATTGTATCAATGCCAGCCCCATCTTACAACACCCAAGACTTGGAGTGGTGGCTCATGGAGTGGTGGCCTAGACCCGTTAAAGGACAGAAGGTTCGAAGAGTAGGGTGCTAGCCGCAACCAATGTGATCGTGACCAACATTAATGAGGACATTAAGCGTGGGGTATTATTACAATCCGACATCGCCTCTCCCTTTGCAAGTCGGTTTTCAAGTGTGAGTTCTACTTAGGTGGCCAATCTTCAGGTGAATCGTATCATGCGGATGCTGCAATTCATGTGTATATGGGTAGTTGGTCCTTTGTAGGAATTGTAAGAGATGAGCATGGTATTTTCGAGGTGCTTTATCTAGTTTTTACTATGGTATCCAGCTCCACATGTGGCTGAAGCTATGGGTTTGAGTGAGGTTCTTTCTCGGATCAAGGATGGTATTTCTTTGCCTTTAATTGTTGAAGTTGATTGTCAAAGACTATACAAGGCTTTGAAGGAGGCAGATGAAGGCTTCTCAAACTGGTAGCCCATTATCGATGACGTCAAAGCCCTTTTAAATGATATGCCATTTGTGTCTATGGTGTAAATTCGGAGACAAGCTAATGAGATTGCTCATGTGTTAGCTAGGCAAGTTTGTTCCTTTTTTTATCGCCAAATTTAGAATTTAATTCCTAACTGTATTATGTAACAATTATTCCCCAAGTTAATGTATAAACTTCTTTACTTTCAAAAAAAAAAAAATCAAAATCAAAATGTCTTATTAGGAAATTTTACACCATCTTATTCCATCTTTAGAATGAAAGTTTCTAATATTTTTTTAACTACACACCTATGCTGTCTAAATTTATAAATGATATAAAAATTCCATTTCATTTTAATTTCTTTCAATATTCATTAAAAATACAAAATTTTGAAAAATATAATAATAATTTATTTAAAAATCTTGAGTCTTAACTAATTTTGAAACAAATTATAAATGAATTTAAAAAATTCAAATAATTTTTAGATCAATCTACACCTCTGCATCGCAGAATAATGATAAGTGATAATTAATAACGGACAATTTTCACAGTTAAAAATTTTTATTTTTACATCCCAAAGATTTGAAATGAAACTATAAATTACAAGTTTTCATTTTCCTATCCATGTACTCCTCTAAATAGATCTTTTGATTTAATTTTATGTCTATTTTGTTAAGTTATTTTGTTATATCATTTTGTATAAGATAATTTTAGTATAAAAATTAAGATTTTGCATTTTTCCTGAAAAAATAAGATTTAAGTATCCTTTGTCTTCATATTTTACTAGTTTGATTGTAGAGTGTAGGCAGTTAATGTATAATTTTAATTCATTTAATGTAAAATTTATAAAACTGTAGGCAAATCAATGCGCTCATAGTCTTGCAAGAGCAGCTGTTTCTATGTTTGACTGTATCGAGTGGAAGAATACTCCTCCAGATTTTAGTTTGAATATTTTACCTGATGATATAAATAATAACATGGGATTAGGTAATCTTAATGGTTGTGGACTCTGCTTAGTCTAGTATTGACGCTATTACTAATTTCGATTATCACAATTATTTAGCTACTTAATTTATTTAAAAAAAAAAAAAGCATGCCCTTTTCTTCTAATTTTGTTTTGAAATATTTTATTTATAAAAAAAACTAATAATATAGTCAATAGGGCGTGGTTTAGTTAGCCATTCTAGATTCCAGCTAATCACATTATAATTATCAATTTGATGCATATTACTTAAAGGAGAGTACCTTTATTTTGAAGGGATATGCTACTAGATGTCCGTCCTTACATAAGGATGACTTTTATTTCTTTCTTTCTTTTTTTGAATTTTTTTTTTAAATTTTTGATAGTCACAGTTTATAATTTAACTCCGTTTAAAAAATATCACATAAAATAAGTAAAATCATTGAAACTGTTAAACTCAACGGTTTTAATTATTTTATGTGATATTTTTTAAACAGAATTAAATCTATAAACTGCGCCTCTTTAAAATTGATCTCGTAACTAAATATAAATAATCTATCATTTTATTTTTTCAAAAAAAATTCAGAAAAAAAAAAAAGAAGAAAACTCGAAGCATCATCCTATTTTGAAATACACAAGTTACTGGATTTATTAGTGATGTGGCCCGCCACATTATAATTAAAAAGCAAAACTTGGGACTGCCTGCCATGGTTGGAATAATTCTTGTGCTCATAATTGTTTGGCCGGTCAAATTCTAATTTTGAGCAGTTTCAATTCAAGGCATTTGGTGGCTAAACCATTAGAAGAAAAGGGCAAATCTAATAATTACACACACGTTAGTTTTTTAAACTAATTATTTTTATGAAACAATATAAAATGATTTCTCATTATAGTATAGAGTACAATTATATTGAAAGACAAGGTGGTCTATTCTCCAAATCTATTTTGTACTATTTTTATCTAAAAAATCTATTTTACATTATTATTTATTAATAATGGAATGAAGACTTTTTTTTTTGAATGAATAATTACTTCATTAAATTAGATCCGCCTGTAAAACAAAGCGAAGAAAAACAGGAGGGTTCGAAAACCATTCCCTTACATGTGTCGCCGAAGAAGCTTCTCTAGCTAAAGTATGAGCAACTTCATTCGCAGACCGTTTAACAAAATTAAAAACAATATCCCCTATTTGAGATGCTAGATATTTACAATCATCAATTATATAACCTAACGAAGTCCGGTTACATACCGATGAATTTATTTGATCCACCACAATCTTAGCATCCAACTCCATCACTACTCCATTAAATCCAAGATCTTTTATCCATGAAAGTGCCTCTCTACAAGTGATTGCCTCCGCCTCCCCCACTGTCAATACCGAAGGAAAGGATACACATTTTGCCGCCAACATATTACCATTAAAATCCCGGATAACCATACCTCCACCTACACGTTCCTGAGGACCAAAATAGCTTGCATCGACATTACACTTCAACTTCCCAGAACAAGGCCTCTGCCACTTGTTAAGCCATGTATTATTAACCACCTTAGTAATGTGTTGAACTTGTGCAAGCCGCCATTCTTGAACAACTGTAGCAGCCATTAACTTTACCCGTTGCACATGCACATCCTCTTGCCTCCATAGTCGAGCATTCCTAGCATACCATAAGCTCCATGCGTTAGCCAAGACCTGTGTTCGCCCCACCTCATTCAACTTCACAACATCCCTCGCCATCCACTGCAACAGATTGCTGTTATTATGCAGACACTGAACAACCCTTTGGCCTACCCATACATCAGCAATCACCGGACAAAGAAACAGAGCATGAAGGATTGTTTCTGATTCAAGTCCACAAAACAGACATTTATCATCAATATTCAGTCCCTTCATACGTAAATTGCTCCTCACAGGAAGATAATTATGCATACATCTCCACCAGAAATTTTTGATCTTTGGTGGCAAATCCATTTTCCAAAATATCCCCCACGAGCATCCATTATTTCTGGTGCCAGACCTGTACCTGTCCATTAAAACATAATATGCACTTCTAACCGTATAACTCCCCTTTTCCTCATACTCCCACCGGAATCGATCATCTACTCTCCTTATTGATAACGGAATCTTACAAATTAAATCAGCATCCCGTTGCATAAACATACTATGAATAAGATCAGAATTCCACACCCTTTGATTCGGTAACATTAAATCACTAACCTTCATGTTCTCTCTTCCAGGTAACATAGGAGATATTAATCTTGGATTTTCTTTATCCGGCAACCACGCTATTTGCCAAATAGATGTTAATAAACCATCCCCAATTGTCACCCTAACTCCATCCCTCACCATTGGAATAGCCGTCACCAACCCCTTCCAAATAAAGCTATCATTAGTCTTTGCAATTGCTTGAAAAATTCCATAGTTTGGATAATATTTCGCCTTAAACAATCTGCTAACCAGCGCATCGGGTTCACTAAATAACCTCCACACCGTCCTTCCTAGTAAAGCAATATTGTACTCCTTTAGCTTTCGAAAATTAAGTCCACCCTCCTCCTTAGCTCTACATAATTTCGACCAAGTCGCCCAATGTAATCCTCTTCTACCTGACATATTATTATCCCACCAAAAAGCATTAAGCTTTTTTTCCAATTTGTCACAAATCCCAGCCGGTATTCGAAACACTCCCATTGCATATACTGGCAATGCTTGGCCAACTGACTTCAGCAACACCCCTTTCCCCGCTTGCGATATACCTCTGCAACGCCATCCCTGAACTCAAGAAGCCATTTTATCAACCAAGAATTGAAAAACTGCCTCCTTACTCCTACCCACTGTAGACGGTAGACCCAAGTATCTACCATGATGAACAACTCCTTCAACCTGTAAAACACCACACACTAATTGTCGAGTAACAGAGTCAGTATTAACACTAAACATAACACTGGACTTCCCAAAATTAATTTGCTGTCCTGATGCCTGCGAATAAATCTGGAAACCCAACCGTAGTCTTTGCGCTTCTTCCACATTTGCTTTAAAATAGAATATACTATCATCAGCAAATAGTAAATGAGATATCACTGGTGCTCCCGTAACTATAGAACATCCATGCAAAAGTCCCCGATCCACCCAATCATTCAGCAATGACGACAAACCTTCAACACAAAACAAAAACAAAAACGGAGACAACGGATCACCTTGGCGAACCCCACAAGAAGGATTAAATGTATCAAAGACCGCCCCCTTATGAGCAATAGTATAGCTCACCGTTGAAACGCACCGCATTATTAATGCCACAAAAGAAGTCGGTAACCCCAACTTACCCATCATAGCCTCAACAAAACCCCATTCCACTCTATCATATGCCTTAGACAAATCAATTTTTAAAGCTCCAACACCTGTTCTCCCCTGTCGTTTACGCCGTAAAAAATGGCTAATTTCAAAAGCAATCATAATATTGTCAGTTATTAGCCTATTAGGTATAAAGGCACTTTGATTATCTGATATAAGAACATGCATGTAACTCTTCAAACGCCCCACAAAACACTTAGAAAGAGCTCTCATAATCACATTGCTTAACGCAATCGGTCTCAATTCAGTAATCTTCTGTGGATGCTTTACCTTTGGGATTAAAATGATTGTAGTTTCATTCATCTCCCTAGGAATACATCTCTGATTCAAACAATACAAACATAAGGCACTTATATTAGCTCCAATTATATCCCAGAAAGCTTGGAAAAATCCAGGATTAAAACCATCTGGACCCGGTGATTTATTAGGATTCATATCCCAAAAAGCTGACTTCACTTCCTCCCCAACAAACGGTCTTAATAGATCCTGTACCATATCATCATTCACTCGGGAACCAACACACTGCAACACTGGATCCATGACTCCACCTTTGGACCGAAATATATCTTGATAATACTCCTGAATATGCTCCTCTAAACCATCCCCCCATCTTAATTCCTGATCATTGGCATCCTTTAATACGGAAATAGAGTTCTTTTTCTGACGCAGAGATGCACTTCTATGAAAGAAAGAAGTATTAATATCTCCTTCCGCTAACCACTATTGCTTCGCTCGCTGTCTCCAATACGCATTCTGTTGCTGCAACAACTCATTATATTCCTTTTTTATTTCATCTTGTCTCGCCACAACCTCATCATCTACTTGGTTATCCAAATCCATTAGTTGTTGTCGACACACCCTCAATTTATTCTTAAAAGCCCCACGATAATTTTGTCCCCAAGTATATAAAGCTTTCCTACATGCATCTAATTTCCTTAAAGCATTCACCACAGGATCATCCACCACCGGCTCCTCCCAAACCTTAGTAACCACCTCTCTACAGCCCGGAACAACCTGCCATGCATTCTCAAACCGAAACACATTCTGCAGCACAGGAATCCAGTCTACCGAACGAATTATCAAAGCTGCATGATCAGAATTCACCGTTGGGACAACCAAAACCTCCATATTCAGAAATAAATTGGTCCAGTTTACATTAGCAAGGACCCGATCCAACCGTTCTTTCATTACAATACGATTATTCCTCTTACGAACCCAAGTAAATCGCGAACCTCGAGCACCTAAATCAATTAAACGACAAGATTCAATCATTTCCCGAAAACCATCCAATAATGCCATTGCCCTTGGACGCCCACCCCACTTTTCTCCTCTGGAAACCATATCATTAAAATCACCCATAATACACCAAGGTAAAGTCGAACTTGATGCCAACCTGCATAAGCAATCCCAAGATTCCCTTCTTCGATTTGATTCAGGGAAACCATAAAAACCAGTTAAACGCCAATTATTATTTGCATTCATAATTTCAACATCAATAAAATTGCATTCAGAGTGCAATAAATTCACAACCCCTTCCTCCTTCCATAACATTGCCAAACCATCCCCATGATTAACATGAGGAACATATATAAAATCCGCAAATTGCAGCCGTCTACACGCTTCCTCAACCCTTTCTCTCCCCACTCGAACCTCCATAAGGAACACCACACCTGGTCTATACGCAGAAACCAAATCCTGCAGCTCCTGAACTGCTACTGGCCGACCCAAACCAAAGCAGTTCCAACTTAAAAGATTCATGGCAATTGGCAGGTCTGGTCTTTACCAGATCCCGCCGAACAATTAACAACCACAACCTCATCCGTCTCCATCCCTGTTACCATACTCCGGACTCCCATGGCCATCTTCCATTTTTTAAGATCCATAGGAACTGGAATCTCTTTTGTGACAATATCACCAACACGTTGATTATCATTCGCACCCTCATCATCATATTGTTCCAACCCTCCTGCTGATTGAATGTGAGAATTTCCAGCACCATATAAACTAGTAATTGGATTACCATCCGCATCTCCTAACCATCGATTAAAGGCCAAACTCCCAATCTTACGTAAAGGAGCCCGTAATGTGGCATCATACCGTCTTCCAACCGTTAAACCTTTCCCTTCAGCTTCATACACCTCTGAACAAAATAATTCAGTATGATCAAGGAAGCCACATATTAAACAAAACGAGGGGAGACGTTCATAGCGAACGAAAACTACAAAACCTTCCCCACCTTCTGGTCGCAACCTCATCTGAGCTTTCAACGGTTTTCGAACATCAATTGAAACTCTAATCCTCAAGCAATCAGACCGCACATTTATGAGACTATTCTGATCAGCCTCAATAAAGACACCCACAAAATTACCAATGATCTCACACACAGCCATTGTAAAATACTTAATAGGCAATTGATAAATTTGAATCCAAAATTCGACAGAATTCAAGTTAATTATTAACGGATCAACACCCCTATCGACAGGTTTTATAATCAGCAATTTATTATCAAAGAACCATGGTCCACCCATAATTATCCGTCGAACATCCGTAGGATGGAACAGACGAAAGGTAAAAATATTATTCTCTAACTTCTGAAAATTCACTCTATACTTCGGACGCCATACAGAAGCCAGAGTTCGCTGAAAAGCAATATAATTAACCTCCCTATCCATCAATAATCGTCCAACCAACAAAAATCCACGCTCCTCCTGAACCACCCTTCCACCATAAGGTATAGGTATTTCCACCTCCTCCTCCTCATGTATTGTTAAAGTTTGTAAACCAGTATTGTGTGGAACATCCATGATAAAAGATAACAAAACCCTAGTATAAACCAGGGACAAAATAATAAGAAGAAGACGTAAAACTTGCTCAAGAGACGCAAGAGAAACTCTAGCAAACCCTAGAGAATCCACTCTCATTTCATTTATTTTCTCCAATTATTATTATTATTATTATGTAGTTAGTGTTTATTTAGTTCATTTGACTTCTTTCTATTAATAAAAAATTAATTCTATCACTATATTAATTTATACCGATCAAATTATAACTGAAAAATAAACCATTATAATCAATTTGTAAATTGGATTAATATATAGTACAGAGTCCACTAGAGCTTACCTACATATATATTTCTTTTTTGAAACAATCCTATAAATAGAATTGTAATTAGTAGAATTAGATAACCAATGTTTAATTATTTCCCACACGTTTGACTTTCGTAACAAATCTGAAATAAAACATTATTTTTACAATTATTATGAAACTATATAAATTCAAACCTTGATTCGTGTCTAAAATGAAAATAAATAAAGAGTACCCTGAGAATTATTCAAAATCCGTTTCTAGTCTGCCTTTTTTCATCAAATCAAATGTGGGAAATTAGGAACTGCCACGAAATATAAGCTTTTAAAAATTAGTTTTTGTATCCGGTGTTTTAGACAAACTATATTTTAAAAATATCAAATGTTTATATTAATTTGTATTGGCTAATTTGTGGGACCTTGAGTAGCTTTATAGTTTTAACTTTAATCATACAAATTAGGGATATTTATAAATTTATATATTTTTTTTTTAAAAAAAAGAAAAATTAGAACTTAAAAAAATGAAATTTTCGCATCTTTCGACCTAACTTATGACTTATTCTTATTTTCAGCTTTAATCATCAATCGGAGAGTAGATTGGCACTAGAGGTCTTTTTGGGTCGTGAATTATCTTCTAAAGGCCTCCGTTTCCTCGCCCTATAACCGAAAATTATGAATCGGCGAACAATAATTCCATGGATGCGGATGTCTTTTCTTCAATTACCATCGCTACAAATCACCACTAAAGTTGAAGATGGTGGAGCTGAATTCACCAGAACCTAGCTTCTTTATTGGGTGGTAGTCCGACGGCGATGGTTGAACAGCTGACGGTAGAGATTTTGTTCTAAGAAGACGTAGGTCCCTATTCGGCAATAGACATGCAGTTTACATTTTCTTTTTTTATTTTTAATTTAAATTATAAAATTATAATTTAGTACCAATTAATTAAAAAAGTAATTAATTAATTAAATTCATATTAATTAAAGAATAGTAATGTCAATTATTTAAAAAATTAACAGAATATTAGTCATTAAAATGTAGGACGAAATTAAAATATAAGGACAAAAAAATCTATTTCAAAAAATATTTAAAATAATAACCATAGACTGAATGGTGGATCATTTATGGAGAGAGGAGTATTTATAATGGCTTGATCCACTGTACCTTCACAGTAGATGGTATGGTCGAGACATTGTACGTTCACTGTAAGAGAGTATGCGTTATAACCACGTGGACAACTTCCGAAGATGCCACGTGTGTAATTGGTAACTTTCTAGTAGTGATGACAGGTGTAGATCGGACTCAAGTTTGCTAGGGGAAAGGTTCAGGAGGTGTTCCAGCATTGATCTTGTAAAGAGGTCGCTTCGGGGGGGTCGCTTTAGGTGACCTCTCTACTGACTGTTAGGGGTGTACAAATGCGGTTCGGTTCTCAAACCGAATTATTTTTTTTAAAACCGAAGAACGAACCGAAACATTAAAAACAGAATATCAACCGAACCGATTTTTCGGTTCGGTTTCGGTTTAAACCACAACGCACATTGCCAACTCATCTATTTGGATCTGTCAATTCTTCATCAACTGCAATTTTTTTTTTTTAACATTAATCTTACAATTCTTCATCAACTCCATATTAAACCAGATTATATCACATATAAAATCAATATAAAAAAAAAATTCTACTTCAATACAATAATAATTCCTTATCAAAATATAAAAAAAAATTCATACCACTAATTTTCCAAGCAAAAATAAAAATATTCATAAATCAAATAAAAAAAACAAAATTAGAAAATCAAAGAAAAAAAAACCAGATCTGATGGATTTTGCTTCTCTTCGTCTTCTTCACCTTGGTCTCTAGACTATGGCAGCTTTAAGTACACTGCAATTTTCTACCTATTGAAATAGTCTTGCAGTATGAACCATAAGATCCAAAATAGAATAAAACAAATAGAATTTTTTTTTATCAAAACACACACAACTTTCATTAAATGAGTTCTAATTCTTTTATTCTTCTTTTTTTTTTTCCAGAAGTATTCCACAACTAAGTCAACCCAGAATTTCAAATACAAGATCTTCAATAAAATGGTAGATCTTGAATTTCTAAAATTATTCTTAAAATAATCAGTACGATGCCAAAACATATTATGATTTCTATATTAAAAAAGAAAAGAAAAGGAACTTCAAAGCA
>CATIWJ010301988.1:0-12506 GCA_949640765.1 Croton laevigatus
TTTTTTTTTTTATCATCAAAAGATTGCATTTAACTTATATTTTGCATCGTTTTTTAGGGTTCTTATTTAACATATGTTGAAAGACAAGATTTCACCTTCTGATTGTGTTCTTTATGTAAGGAACGCTTTGATGCTCATTGCTGTTGATTCTCGATCCGCATAGGTTATTGTTTGCTAGCAAGGTCTTGGATTGGATCTCTCCCATATGTTTCCACGGATGAGTATTAATGGTATTTAAGTTGTTGTGATTTTTATGTTATTAATGTTTATGTTTTTTATGGTTAGTTGTTAGTGTTTATTTGGATTTAGTTTTTATTATTATTGTTTTATTGTATAAGCATATTACATATTTAGGTTATATTAATTATAAAGAAATATTTTAAATAAATTATAATTTTTTAAATAATTATTTTAAAATATTAATTAGTATAGTATATGAAAAAAAGTCCAAATTCGAAACTATTGGTTAATACCAAATCAATCCATTTCTTTTTTTTTTTTTTTAAATATTTTATTATTAAAATCATGTTAATTTAGCCAATTGGAAAGATTAGTCAAGCCGATATCAATATAAAATTTCAATATTTAATTTGACCTTAAATTTCCGCTAAAACAATCCGATTTCCTAATACATCGGTCGAACCAAACAACACAACATTTTTTACAATACCCTTGAAAATCCACGACAGAGCACAACCCGCAAAAAGTCCGACCGGAACGCCACATTCTCTGAAACTGTCCCCACATTTTTGTATTTTTTAATTTTTAATTATAATTATAAATATTCAAAGACAAAAATCAACAGCACACTCTTCACTTGCCCTCTTTGACCAACCAAGAACGACACTGTAACCAAGAAAGACGACACCAGACCATAACCAAAACGCTAATCCATTTTCTCCTCCCGTTCCGTTTTGCCTTTTCTTCGCCTCTAATGGCGCCAGCGAGTAACCTCCCCTGCGACGGAGACGGCATTTGCATGATTTGCAAAGCTACGCCTCCATCCGAAGAAACTCTTACCTGTAAAACATGTGTGACTCCCTGGCACGTCGCTTGCCTTTCTTCTCCTCCGGCGAACATGTCCGATGTTCCTCAGTGGGAGTGCCCCGACTGCTCCGAGTTAAATCCTACCGGCGTTGGAGGATCCGATTATCAGGCGAAATCGGATGGCCTGATCGCTGCGATTCGAGCGATCCAGACGGACGACTCGCTTTCTGAGTTGGAGAAGGCGAAGAAACGGCAGCTGCTCCTGAGCGGAGATGCTCCGTCGACTGGAGGAGCAGATATACTTGTGGATGGCGATAAAAATTCATCTAATGATAAATTGACCTGTACGTTTTGCATGCAATTGCCAGACAGACCTGTAACTGTGAGTATATCCATCGCTTCACTCTGCTCTGTGATTTTTGTATCCGATGATACGAATACTAATGGAATCAATTTCCGCTGCAAATGCTTTCACAATTTTTTATTTCTGTGTTTCTCATTTCACATTGGACCTTAGGTTTTTTTTTTTATTATTATTTACGGTAACGACTGTCGTCTTACGGGTTTCGTTAATACCCGAGTTGACAAAGCAAAATTGAGAGAGACTGCAGGGTGAATTGGTGCTTGCTAGTCCTTGGATTCTCCTCTAGGCAAATCTTTTCTTGTTTTGGATTCCATAAAAGGAGAAACAGAGTCGCTTTCAGTGGTGACCCAGAAAAGATTGCCATAGCTATAGCGCACTATCCACACCTTTTTTTTTTTGTTTTTCACTTGTTTTTCCCACAATTGCTGTTACTGGTGATGGATAATGGAGGACTTTTCAAACTAACACATTTGTATTATTCTACCATCGTTAGTATTTATAATAATGTTTGGCAAACAGTTCAAGTTTACCCTTTTAATGTACATTTTCCACTGCATTTTTCAATTAATATTTACTTTAATTGGATAATTTACAATCGGAAAGAAATTTATAAACCAGTTATTTAATTTATCTAGTTTCTGATTCATGGGTGCTGTTTTGATGATAATGGCTCTTTTTTATTTTTCTGTTTACGGTATGCATTTTCAGTAAGCCCATTAAGTGAGCTTGGATTCTTAATATCTCATTTGCACTCGTTTTCTTTTCTTTGTCCTTTTGCCAATATATATATTAAGAGTAGATAGCCATTAGCTATTTTATTTTATTTTTTTTCTGTTTTTGGTATGCATTTTTGTTAAGCCTATTTAGTTAGCTAGGATTCTCACATTTGCTCTCATTTTCTTTTCTTGTTCTTTTGCTAATATATATAGTAAGTGACTGCAGTGGTGCAACTAAACAACAGTTGTGCTGCTGCTTTGACTTACGATTGACTCTGAGAAACACTTTTAAAATTCAGAGCTGCAGGGAAGTTACAATAGAACTGAATCCTAATTGCATTCTGCTTGACTTAATATGAGTATCCAATGCATCCAATGTTAAAAATTCAGTGAAGTAAAACAGGAAGTTGGCTGTAAATATTCTTGATTGACATGTGCTTACACCTTATTTTTTCCTTCCTTTTTAGACGCCATGTGGTCATAACTTTTGCCTTAAGTGCTTCCAAAGATGGATTAATCAAGGAAAGCGTAAGTGTGCGAATTGTCGTAAAACAATCCCACACAAGATGGCAATCCAACCCCGAATTAATTCTACTCTTGTCATTGCCATTCGAGCTGCAAAGATGTCTAAATCCAGCACTGGTGGAGGACCTCCTAAGATATATAATTATGTCCGCAACGAACATAAGCCAGAGAAAGCATACACCACAGAAAGAGCAAAGAAAGCTGGAAAGGCTAATGCTTGTAGTGGCAAGATCTTTGTCACTGTCCCTCCTGACCATTTTGGACCAATTCTTCCTGAGAATGATCCCTTGAGAAATCAGGGTGTTTTGGTTGGAGAGTCATGGGAAGATAGGCTGGAGTGTAGACAATGGGGCACCCACCTTCCCCATGTTGCAGGAATTGCTGGTCAGTCAGCTTATGGTGCCCAATCGGTGGCTCTATCTGGTGGTTATATAGATGATGAGGACCATGGTGAATGGTTTCTTTACACTGGGAGGTATATTTTTGTCTGCAGTGCTGCATTTTTGTAATTGACTTGTTTTTTCGCGAGCTGGGCATCATAAACGGATCCGGAATTTAATGTTTGTGAAGGGCCGTTCATTTTACCATCATTGCTGTTGGGCCAACTTAAGTAAACAATAATTTTTCTATTGATGTCATGCATAGTAGCCCAAAGAGACTTAACCCCCAAGGGACCATGGCCCCTCGTAATTCTTTTTCAATCCATGCATACTGGATTGCTGTCATTGCTTAACAAAGATGTTGCTGAATGAAATTCTTGAACTGATTTAAGCATATGATCTATTGACGTTACATGCATGGTAACCGAAACAAACTTAAAGCTTGAGGGACCATGGCCCCTCTTAGCTCCTTTCCAATCCATCCATACCGAGTTGCATCTATGCTAAACTAAAATGTTGCTGAATGAATTGGTGGGCCATTTTAAGTAAGTTGTATTTGTTTCTATTGTTGTTATTCATGGTGACCAAACAAACATAACCCTTGAGACACCATGGCCACTTGTAATTCCTTTTCAATCAATCCACACTTTGTTGCCTCATCTATGCTAAACTAAATGCTGCTGAATGAATTGTTGGGCTAATTAATGTAAACAATATAAGTTTAATTGATGTTATGCATGTAACCCAAACAAACTTAATGCTCGAAGGGCAATGGTTCCTCGCAATTCCTTATCAATCCACCCATATTAGATTGCGTCATTTATGATAAACTAAAATGGCGCTGAATGAACTGTTGGGCCAATTTAAGTAGAAAATATATGTTCTTATAGATGTTGTGCATGGTAACCCAAACAAACTTAACACTCGAGGAATCATGGCCCCTGATAATTCCTTGTCGAACCTTGCATCCTTGATTGTTTTATTTATGCAAAACTAAAATGTTGCTGAATGAATTGTTGACCCAATTTATGCAAACAATATATGTTCTATTAGTGCTGTGCATGGAAATGAAAGCAAGCTTAACACATAAGGGGCCGCGGCTCCTCTTAATTCTTTTTCAATCCATTGACACTGGATTGTGTTATTTATGCTAAATTAGAGTATTGCTGATTTCCTTCAATATGCTTAGTTTTTAAGCGATTTATTGAAAATTTTATTTGGACTAACAATGATATTGGCTTTTGTGATCTCTATCCTAATGTTAATGTGTGAGCTGGCTGACCTTTCCTTTTCTCTTTTTGAAGTCATTTTTGTTTGATTTAATAATTTGTTGTGAATAGCGGAGGAAGGGACCTTAGTGGAAATAAACGCACGAACAAGGAACAGTCCTTTGACCAGAAGTTTGAAAAGTTAAACGAGGCATTGCGAGTAAGTTGCCGAAAAGGATATCCTGTAAGAGTTGTGAGGTAAGTTGTGTTAATGAAGTGATTTTACTACTGTTAGACCATTTTTTATCAATATATGGATTTTGATCCCTTGGGTCTTATCACACATATGCATGAACTTTGCAGTAACATGACACTTTCTATTCTTTTATGTCATTTAATAATTTCTTAATGTAGAAAAGTTATTTAAAAGTGACTTAGAAGCTTAATTTCTTTTTAAACTTGTTCATGGTTCGTGAGAAAAGAAAAATAGTGGAATTCTAAAATTCTGTGCATACTTATTAATTGAAATAGGTTCCCATTTTTGGATGCTATCACTCCAGATTTGGTTTCCATGCTTAAACAGCATGAAGTGGAATGTAGTAACTTTTTTCTCTAACTCAGAAAAGAGCACTCCAATAGAAAATCTTTTTAATATGACCTATTCATTATTCCATTATATTGTATTTAATGGTTGTTGCCAATGCCCATCTATCTTAGTTAATGGCTTCCAAAAGGCCAATACTGTTTCTAGGTTAAATGCTTTTGCTGGACGAAATGCGGTGTTCTTCTGTCCAATTAATTCTCAAGCCTTAAAAGGAGTAAACTTGAATAATTATTTATGGGATGCTTATATTCTTGTTGAATGCGATTTGGCACATAACAGTTCGTCACTGGTGTTGCAGATCTCACAAGGAGAAGCGATCTTCTTACGCCCCAGAAAAAGGTGTACGTTATGATGGTGTTTATAGAATTGAGAAATGCTGGCGCAAAAATGGGGTGCAGGTAAGTTATCTTATTATCATGGTGAAAGAAATTGGGAATTCAACCTGATTTCTTATTGGCTGAAAGTTTTTTTTGAATTTTATTGTTTTTGTTACTTTTAGGGCCATAAGGTTTGCAGGTATCTGTTTGTCAGATGTGACAATGAACCTGCACCGTGGACAAGGTATGAACTTCTTCTCTTCCCCTTTATCTGCATCCAGTGCCTGAGATTGTTGAAATCAAAATGCAGTGATGACCATGGGGACCGTCCGAGGTCTCTGCCAGTCATTGGGGAGTTGGAGAATGCTATTGATGTAACTGAAAGGAGGGGCTCTCCATCATGGGATTATGATGTAAGCTCATGTGCTTTCACATATGCTGTCAATCTGTTGCAGTTAACTCAATACCAGCAACACATAAAGATGAATATGCATATTGCTATTCTTTACCAGCAGTTTGCTAATTTTGACTAGTGCTTATGAGTTTTTCTTACTTGGTAGAATGGTTTAACATGGGCTTAGTTGATGAGCTGTTGTTTTAAACTCCCTTGAGATGTTATCTGGTATCCTCAGGAAGGAAAAGGTTGTTGGATCTGGAAGAAACCTCCACCATGCAGTAGAAAGCAAGGTGATGGTCGAAATTCTGAGGATGGCATGAAGACGAGGAAAGTTAAGCGGCAAGTGCATAAAAAGCTTCCAAAAGGTGCTATCTTTTAAACAAATATATTCTTGCAATTTTCGAGTTTGGTTTACCTGCAATTGTGCAGCTATGGCATGCTCCTAAATCAGATGACTAGAGCCAACTCCAATTTGATTAGCATAAAGATATTTGCTTCTGTCATTTGTTGTGCAGAATTAAGTTGCCAAATTTGTTTGAAGGTGATGACCAACCCTATTACTACCCCTTGTGCACATAATTTTTGCAAAGGATGCCTGGAGGGTTTCTATGCTGGTCAAAGTTTCACAAGGCAGCGGACGTGCCAAGGTGGACGAACATTAAGAACCCAGAAAACTGTTATGAAATGTCCGTCTTGCACAAATGATATAGCTGAATATCTTCAAAATCCACAGGTACGGCAAGTCAATCAGCTACTTTCAATAATTTTTATTGTTTTGCATTTGGCAGCGTTTTTACCATTTTTACGAACTCATTTTAAATGTTATATTTAAAGTCTCGATGAAGAAATTTCCAGTTGTATTTTCTAGTCATCTTTGATGAGATCTAAATTGCTATGACAGGTTAATAGAGAATTAATGAGCGTGATTGAATCAATACAACACAGAGATTCAGAATCTGAAAATGTTGATGATTCTACGGAAGAAAGTGATGACACGCAAGAGAAAACTGATGCAGTTGCAGACATTGACACCAAAACATGCAATGCAGAAGATACTGAAATCCTGGAAGAAGCCAAAAATGACAATGAAATCCAGAAAGAAGTGAAAAATACTAGTGAAATCCAGGAAGAAACAAAAATTAACAGTGAAATCCAGAAGGAAGCCAAAGATTTGATACGTCAAGCAGAAATCAAACCCCTGCAAACAACATATGAGATGAAGCAGGAGAGTAGCGGAAATGACGAGTCAAATGGTGCTGGGCAGCAGGAAGGGAAATTGCCCGAACAAGCTGATACTATGTGCAGCGCAATAGAAATCAATCTTCACAATTCTGAAATGGTTAGCGGTACAGAACAACCAGCTACTACCAAAGTTAAGCGCAACTACAGGGAAAAAAGGGCTGGTGATGAAGGGAGCCGATCGATGGATGCTGGAGTTCAGACCAGGAGCAAGAAGGCTAAAAAATGACAGTGGGACAAATGATTTAAAAATGACAGTGGAACAAATGATTTAACTGGTAGTTCTTCTGGCAATTTAGTAATTTTATTTGTAGTAACGTGGACTTCAGCATTTGAACTGTAAGTGGCTGGTGTAACAGAAAGAGCTGTTTTTGGCATGTTTCACATCTCTCGGATAAAAAATTAGAACTATTTTACCGTGAAGCACCATACCAAGACAACTTTTGAAAATTGTGGAATAATACAGATGTTTACGGTCAATTAATATGTTGTTCTGACCAGAATGCCTGTTAGTCGCATTTGAAAATTTACTCTTCACCCCAAATCTGAGAACTTACTCTTAACCCCAAACAAATTTTCAAAATGTGTTTGTGTAACTGTTTGCGTTAGCTATTTACAAAACGTTAAAAGTTAGAAGCTACATGGATTAATCTTTGATAAAACGCTATTAAATAGCTAAAAGTTGTCAAAAACTATTGTACCGATTAAATCCAGCACTCTCCTCTTTGATGGACCATTGATCAATGCCTTCTTAATCACACTGATTTCAGTTTCAATTTTGATCAATTTTGTGAGAGAGAGGCAATAGTGGTGCACCAGCTGTGGCGGTGACCATGAGAGGCAGGAGGAAATGGTTTGACTTGGAATCTTACCCATTGTAAGGGTATTCTTTAATTATGCTAGATCCACAGAACTTAATTACGACCTCAATATCGAAATAGAGTGTAACAGTGACAATTTTTGAAGATAAGTTCTAAAAAAAACCAGCTTTTAGCGCTTTGACCGGTCAAAAAGCTGCTAACATCACAACCATAATGTCCTTTGTTTGAGGTGATTAGGAGCAATTTTGTCCTAATAAAAAACTTTTAGCCTTATACAAGAATAGCCCTGTAAATGTATAATTAGATTTTTATATACAAAACATATAAAAACAATAATATATAAGCATAAGCTAGTACAAGCATTTTTACTGAGTGATGATCAGTCAAAATTGTACACCAACCTTTCCTCTACATTTACATACAACCAAGAAGTCAGTTTCAGTTTGGTTCATGCATTAAGATCCTGGCTAAACTTCTGCTGCTCAAGTTTCTCGATCAAAGCTTGCTTTTCATTTTCAGGTAGAGAATTGAACGTGAACACTGACTTATCTCCGACATCATCCTGTTAAAAAAAAAAAAAAAATTAATAAGAATGGCCATCTTTCCGTTTCTCTTATTCAAGCGGCTAGGGTTAAAAAAAAATCCGGTCAGGAAACCTGCCTTAACGGGTTGAGTGAACTTCCTTCCGGCAAATACAACAAAGAGGGCCATCCATGAAGCTAAAAGAGAAAGCTTTACTCCATTATCCATTAATCCTGTCTATATATTTCAAGTTAAGCGTGTCAAGCAATGCATAAAATACGACTAAAGATCAGAAAATGGAATTTGTTGGAGATATAGTTCACATATGTACAAGAAGGTTACCAGGTGCCCAAGAAGAACTGCAGGTATGATGAATGTGAGAATGCCTGCTTCCAGCTTTCCATAGCAAAGGCCTGAAGAAAATTAGTTTAACATGAATTAGAGAACGTACTATTCTTTCCCTAAAATCAGAAGGGTATCATTCTTTCACTAAAACAAAGCATTAAAAGCCACAGCCAATAGGAAACAAACTCAGAATGGCTGGAAGTTTCACGCTGCAATGTCTGGTTTTAGACCGAAATTAGTCTTTTATGGTGAACTTTTAACAAAGTGTATGAAAGATTAAAAATTAGATCTTTCACACACTTTCGAGTTTCTATACTGTTAAAAGGAATCCCGGAAAAAAATTAAGGAAAAGAAACTAAAGCATATTGCAATCATTCCTGTTTCTTGACCATACTTGAGATGTGGGATGAAACATGCCATATTTGTTTTCAGTTCATTTTGCCGCAAATTAAACAAAAAAGGAACATTCAAACCTAGTTGAAAAACGTACTTCTATGCGTTTATATTTACAACCTCAAAAGACTAAAGATATGAAACATTGGTATATGCCAGATATTTCCAATTGAGTTCATCAGCAACCATATCAGAAAGAGAATTCATATAAATATAATTGCATTATTGTTAGATTACCTTCTTTGAATACAAGTCCTGTCAATGCAGCAAAGAGAGGACCAACAAACCATACAGCAACTGGATTATCAACAACATATTGTGGCAAGTTCTCGCCAGCTGGTAGAGCAAGAGTCACGTAAGTTGCAAGAGATCCAACAACACCAAGTGCCCATAACGCTTGAAGAGTGCGTTTAATCTCCTTGACATATATATGAATCAGAAGTAATGATAATCCCAACCCACCAGCTCCAAGAGTGTACAATAAATCAAGATTTTGGTTAATTATTTTCCCTATTAAAGAGTCACTAGGTAAGAAGGCGTCTGATGCAGCGAGTACAAATGCAGAAGCTGCAGTAACCAACCCTGACCTGTACAAAATCACCTGCCACACAAAATTGAAGCTATGCAGATTAATAGCTGTTTAATTCTTTCAATTTGAATTAAGGTTACGTTCAGCAACAGTAGTTTACCATCATAACGCTAAAACAATGTTCAGTAAAACAGCTTTTAAATGCCATAAAGTCAGCTAAATGCCATAAAGTCAGCTCATTTTGCTGAACATGCCCTAAGTTTGAAACAATTCTATCCTCCCAAGCAACAAGTATAAATCACAGGTAAATTGGTAATCAAGTTTAAACGACAAATCATTTTCGTGTAACAACATGTCCGCAGGACTATAGGTTCTTCAAACGACAAGTCGTTTATTTTTCAGCCGCCATCTAAAGAAAAAGTGAAATTCTCAAAATCTTCTATCAATCAATTGAAATTTAATAACAGCAGAAGAAATCCAAAATCCATCTTCAAAAGTATAAATAATTCAAAATTATATTCACAAAAAAAAAAAAAAATTTCCATAAAATCAAAGTACCTCTTGGACGTCGGATTGCTCAAGCGTCCAGTTACCGTAAACTCCTTTATATACCGTCGATTGAAAGGAATTCTGTGAGCTTTCTCCGACAGCTTTACACTTCATCGATCCATTTCTAAGTTTATACGCTGCCGCCGATTTTCTGAAGTTCGGTGTTGATTTTACCCGCGAACTGAAGATTCCAGTAGGGGAAATTAACGACAAGGATAACGCCGGCGAAACCATACCTAACGGAGATATTCTTAACGAACTCGCTCTCACCTCTACTGTTTCGGATTCCGGTAGTTAATTTTCTCATTTTTTTGAAAAATAATTAAATGAATATATTTATTCAGTCGTTAAAAAGTTTAATTAAAATTGGAAATATGCTGAGAATCTGCTCGCTATGATCCATTGGCTGAGAAGCATTACTTATCAAGTAATGGGACCCAGTTTTACATATATGACTCGGCACCGTTTAGTTCCAGAACAAGATTTTATCATTTTTTGGCATTTTTCCGAGATAATTATGGGCCATAATCTGCTGTGCAGTGATCATATGCAACTGGAACAGGGAGATTACCAATAAGAGCATTTAAGACTCGCATCGCAGCCAAAATAACAACAACAATGACTAAATTTTAATTTACAAAATTTATTTTTAATAAATGTGACGTGTTTTAAAATATGAATTAAATATTATATACAAAAATATAAATATATTTTTTCTGATAATATATTTATTTTCTTATATCGTACCAGTAAATAATAACATTTAATTAATATTTTTAAACTTGTTTACATTTTATTATAATAAAATTTTAAAAAATTAACATGAATTAAGTTGAATCTTTTAACTTCAGTTGTATTTAATAATTAAAAAAAATTATTTTTTAATGTTCGGTAATAACATTTTATGAAAGAGCAATCTTTTAACTTTAATGTTTGTAAATTACAAAAACATTAAACATCTAATATCTATTTAAAAGTTATAATGCTACTCAACCAAACAAATGGTCTTGTTGAATACAACATTTATGTTTGTTTTTCATAAGTTACAAGGTTTGATACCTATTCACCTTGATTTGGAATTTTGGAAGAAATTTAATTAATTGAAAACGTTAATCAAGCCTAGTGTAGGTTAGCTTAATTTCAATCACAATTCCTTCTCATCACTTCCACTATTACTATAACCCCCACCATCTTGTCGCCCTCTACCATTACAACCATTGCCGTTTGTTGCAGTTACAATTTCAACTCTAAACCTTCACCATTAATACCAAAATGAAGTTTTAAGGCCAAATATTCCTATTTCTATATTGATTGTTGAAATTTACCCAAAGTATGATAACTAACTCCATAAACATATTGTTGATTGCTGATTAATTTGGTGGGATATTTGGTCACCTTGACAAGATAATGATTGATATTTAAACTATTATTAGAAAATATACGATAAAGATCACTAAACAAAATTTCATTGTCTAGTCATTCATCAAACGAAACAAAATGATTGATATTAATCCGAAATTTCATTTTCGCTGTGAAAAGACTAAACGGATTACATTTTATTACCATGTTCACTAGCATGCAATATCAATGGCAATTATACGCTTTTGTTGTTTCTTTGCCCAACTTGCTCCTCACATTGTTTCCCACCCACAAACGAACAATTCATTAGGCATATATGAATATAACTAAACTTCAAAAAAAGAAAAAAAAAATAAAACAAGATTGAAAATGACAAGAAAGGGCATTGATTGATATACTACATATAATGGACCCTCCAACCCTTCTATCTTATTCCAAAACTCCCACATGATGATCATCTTAAATCAAACATCCTTTCCTTATGATAAGACGTAAAGAACTTGCCTACTTGCTGCAATCTTACTTATAGCTTAGTTAGTGCCCTAAAAAAATACTAGTAATACTGTTTTGTAGGGCAAATCCTGTAAATTCCCACTCGAGGTGTAGGGTAAGATCCATGTGCGAGCCCACACATAATTGTTTTTCAGTTTTCGGTGTCAGAAAAAAAAAAATTTCCTGAAGACGGATCATAATTGTACTTTGAGCGAGCTAAAGAGAGCCGCAAAATTTGACGTGGAAGCCGAAAGCAAGAAGAACTTCTGAAATACCACGTCACCATCTTACTGTGGTCCCTACTTTTTTCCTTTTGTTTTTTTTTCATGCTTTCTTCCATTTGGGGTCCCCACGTCAGCTTTCACGCGGCTTACATGTTCTTCTAATGAAAAAAGGAAGTTTCTTTAAGATTTGTCGTTTTGTGGTTCCAAACTCCTATTTTTGGGCTTTTGGAGGATCCGGTCTGGCCCACTTTCTTTTCCGGCGACGAGCAAGTGGGCGAGGAGGCCCGTGCATGCGCGACAGTGTTATGTAAGACATTTTGCTTTGCTGCTCTTCCTCTGCCTCTCCTTTATTAAAGTTGCTAGTTTGTTACCATAACATTTCCTTGCTTTCTAGCCGTTCAAGTTCAATCAAATAAAAAAAAAGATTTTAATTATATAAAGAATTCAGATTCATGTCTTTTTTACCATTATACCTACTCATTTCGTGATCTCACCTCCATAATCGACCTGAAAAGAGGATTATATTATAAAAAAA
>CATIWJ010302015.1:0-10569 GCA_949640765.1 Croton laevigatus
AGAAACACAAGTTGTGTACAAGCATCGTCGGAATAAGAGAGTTACGGAAGAAGCTGGAGGGGGAGTTTGTTGGAATTCCAGCTCTTCATGGTTGGAAGCATATTCTCCAACCCCACCTCTCCAACAATCCATCATGATCCACCATTGCTTCCTACTCATCCACCATGACTACCAATTAATATACTAATACTACCAACTAATCCACAATGTTAAAATATCCCATTCAGATTCCTTTTCTGCCCTATAAATAGAGGGCATTTCTTCATTGTTCACATCACACAAAATCAAGTGATCAAAGAGTGAGTTAAGAAAGTTTTTGTACAGAGAAAATATGAGAGTTTG
Organism: Croton laevigatus; assembly: GCA_949640765.1. NCBI lineage: Eukaryota > Viridiplantae > Streptophyta > Magnoliopsida > Malpighiales > Euphorbiaceae > Croton > Croton laevigatus. Next base: position 343 of record CATIWJ010302015.1, read on the forward strand.
AGAGGATTGGTTTTTTGTAGTTGAATTAGCTTGTCTCCTCATGTAATTCTATTTTTGGTTATTAATAGAAGACCTTTCCAATCCTAACAGATATGTGTCATGCAAACTATGATGAGAAGGTCATACTGGGTAGGAACACCTCTCTTGAACCATATTAGGAGAAAACTGTAGCCCAAGAAGTTCAAGATGCCAACCGAAATAGAGTGAACTCCAAAAGCCATGTTCAAACTCCCCAACTCAAGGGTTTTGAAATGTGACACCATAAATATAATTTAAAAAATCACAAAGACCTAATAATTGATTAACTCCAAATACCGGCACTTGAAATAATTCTCCAATTTTTTTTTTTATGAAGTTTTTTATTTTTTTTGGCAGAGTTTTTTATGAAAAATGAAAAAGTGTATTTTTGGGATATGATACTTTTAGAACAGAAAAGAACACTTCAATCCTGTGATGGGGATGGATAAAGTATAATAATATTGTGTGATCACAGATGGTTTTGCAACGAGACACACACATCATGTCTGTCATCTTCATGCATATACATGTATATATTTCTTATGAAAATTTTATGAAGGTCAACTACCATTTAGGAACACATTTATAGATCCATCCTAAATGGTTTGGGAAATCTTGTTTGTTTCATTTGGACCACTACAAGTGTATATTAGTATATACTACGCTAATAAATCGATTGCTATATTATAAAATAAAATTGTCCCTTATTATTCTTGTTTCTTTTTAATGAAAAAATAATTAATATTTTCTGTTTTATATTCAAAATAATTTTAATAATATTAATTCTAATTAATAGATATATATTGGATATATAAATTCAATATGGTAAAAAAAAATTTCCACACACCATCAAAACGTTCCATTTGAAAACGTTTATGATTAAGATGATTGGTAGTACAAATTAAACAAATATAATAATAACGGTACATTTTGATAAATGCTTAAGATAATAATTGGATTAAATCATTCACCATATAATTGCTAAAGATGCCAATAAACAGCTGTCTCATGAGGAAAATTTTTCAAATAGGTTGACATGCATCACTGTAAAGGTGTGAGATAATCCCATATTGATTAAATATAAAGAAAATAAAATACTTAGGATAAGTAAGATGATTCCTGTAAATTGACTTAAGTTATTTTGTGTATAAAATGAACTCAATTTATTATAATTTGAAATTAATAATAAATAGATTTAATAAATGACTAATGGCTCCTATATGGCTCAAAATTCTCTACAATCACTAGAGAAACTATATATTAACCAAGGATCCTTTGATATTTTTAAATTTAATCAATAAATATCAAATTCATCCATTAGATTTATTTGGAGGATATTTTTAAATTTAGTATTTAATTTAATCAATACTAATTGCACAAAATAGTCATATTAACATATACTGATAGATATTGACTATACGGTTATTTTGTGCAATTAGTATAGCGAATGTATATCAAGATAACTATTTTATGTACTCCCCTTTTTTCAATTTTTTTTTTAATTTTTTAATAAAGGTGTAGTTTTGGATTTTTAAAAATTTGTAAGCCTAAAATGCTATTTTTTTTTTAATTTTGGAAATAAAACTGCTATTTTTCAAAGAAAAATAATGTTTTGTGCCATTTTGCTAATTGTCCCTTTTTTTTCTTCCTTTCTCTATGTAAATATATATGTTGTGAGTTTTATTATTATGATTTTATTATATTTGCATTGACTGAACTAGGGATGGCAGCGGAATAAATTTTTCATGGTTAACCGCACTACCAAAACTACAAAATAACCAATAGAGTAGTACCTTAATGATGATGAAACGGTTATAAAAATAGAAATCGCTAACCGTCATAGTTATGAAATTACCCTAATGATTATGAAACTGTTATAAAAATAGAAATCATTAACCGTCATGGTTATGGAACATTTATGAAATTTTACATGTGTTAACTGTTAAAACCGTCACCTTCTTATTTTTCATGGTTATGAAACAGTTACCCGTAAAGTTACCCGCAAAATCCAACTAGCAATCATTAAAATGTATATAAAATTTATAAAAAAACTACGATAATTTTGTTATATTATCTAAGCATATACTATAAGTTATAAAGTAAAACTAATAACATATGAATTGATAATTTCAACATTATAAATTTTTTTGAATAATTTGTTTTATTTTTTAATATTTTAATTGACTTATTGTATTTTGGGATTTCCAGATACTATATAGTAAGTTTTTTTTTTTAAAAAATAATTAGTTTATTTTATTATATTAACTTAGAAAATAAATTTTTGAAAACTTTAAATGGTTAACCCTGCCATCCCTAGACAGAACCATGAATTTAAAATATAATTAACCACATATATATATATATATATATAATGGGTTTTATCGTCACGAAAGAAAAAAAACCCTGTCAACTTTATATTTTGTTGTCTTTTTACAAGAATTGCTTCTTTTATCCCTAAACTGAAAAACTAACTTCATGCACAGCTCAAACCTCAAGGGTGAGTAGTATCCCCAAGCTAGAGTGCAACTAGGAAGTGCCACAATTTTGAAGCCAGATTTATGACAAATACAGTGTAAAAATACTTATTTTTCTTTTAAAAAAATGATATTTATTTATTAATATTGTGAAAATCTAAAACGTATTTAATTAAAGATGGAGAGAGAGATAATACCCAATTTTATGCAATAAAAAAAAAATTACTTGCGCCAAAACATGTGCAACCTCATTCTCTAATTTTTTAAAAAAATAACAAAAATGGATTACATACTTGAAATTATGGCAAATAAAAGAGTTGTTGATGTGTTTGTTGTACCATGATCGTTGATTGCGATCATGGTACAACACACGTCAACAACTCTTCAAGCAACACAAAGTTAATGACCTACAGTGAAGCTTCTAGCAACCAAAACATAAATGATTTGAATTGAGAGGGACTTTTGTTGGACGTGGATTCTGAATGACCTAGAGTGGAGCTTCAAACCCAATACCTCCAATTGGGGAGCTTCAAACCTACCCCAACATATACTTTCTCCTTCGACCTAGACTATATAAATATATACGCTAAACCTCTGTAAAACCCTAATTGACTCTTATATACGATATCCAAGTATTTTGATGAACAAAATAACCATTTTGTTTATTTTTAATAAAAGACTAACATATTTTTACCATTTTACAAAATTTTTAACATTTATAATATATAAATGCGATAGCTAAATTTTCATAAACACAACAAATTTAGGTGGAACAGATAAATTTTCATAAACACAACAAATTTAGGTGGGACAGTACCACACATCACACACATTCCTATACTAGTAATATTTAAAAAAGTTCACTTTCCTCTTTTGAAAAAAAAAAAAAAGACTTTACTTTCAAGTGTAAATTAAGAAGTATGAACTTTTCACATTTTCGTGTAGAATGTGAGTGAGATGTTTTTAAATTTTTCAATCGCAAAATTATTACCTACTCGATGAATGTTATTTAAAGGAAAAAGTTGCGATAATCTAACTAACCCACTATTGTATTGGTTTGGTTTATTAGCGATCTCTTATATAAGAAAAAAAAAATCGCAAATTGGCATAATTTTGTATTTAAAATTGATAATAGATTTTATTCTTTTCAAAACGTAAATACTAGTTTCTCCCACAAATCCCATGGGTTGGTTGGGTATTGATGTAAAGATAAAAACGGATGTATAGATAAGATGATTGTGATCTTTCGCAAATTTGTCTCTTAGAAAACAACATTCCTTGGGCTTTTTCCAATCCTTTAATATTTGTACCTTCACTTACATTAATTGCTCTTGTATTCTCTGCCACACCCTTACCTTTCAACCCTTCCTATTTTTCAAAAATCACTTTGAGTTTAATTTGTTAATTGGATGTATTATTAATTTGCTTACACTTATATTTTTTTTTAACAGAGATATTACATACACTCACACACTCACGCACCCATAAGAGGGAGACATCAATTGCTGCACTCCATGCTGCTGCTGCACCTTGAACTCGGGCGGCTCCTCTCTTGCTGCAAAGTCTTTACCATCTTGGTCCACTCCCCCTCCAATTTGCTACACTTATTTGATTCATATTAGTCACCAGGAAGACTATTATTAAATTAATTTGCTATATATAGGCAAGTGAGATGTTCTGTTTTGGCACATCATAGTTTTGCATTGAGAAAACTCGTGGAGGCATAAAAATATAAATTACTATGAAAAAAATTGAAAAAGCTTGAGGTGAAGCTAAAAGGCACTATATGCTCAAATGTTATAGGAAATATACTACTAATGTAATATCCGAGATTTTTGAAAAGTGTATTTTTATAATAATACTAATATTATTATTATTATTATTATTATTATAAAAATAATTACCCCTTGTATGTAGATAGAGATGTATATACTTTACCGACTTGTATATACATTTATTTATATTTATATTTAAATGTTTATGTACATATATTGTATATATATTTATTGACTTTTATTACTGATTTTTATTTACTTGTATTGACTTTTATTGATTTGTAAATACATTTATTAACTTGTATTTATCGATTTTTATTTACTGGTATTGATTTTTATTGACTAATTTTTCAATAAAAGTAACTGGAAACCAATAAAGGACGGTCGCGGTAATTTTTCTGATATATTTGGTGAATTTTTAAAGAATTTTGAAAAATTATTTATATTTATTGACTTTTATTTATTGATTTAGATGAATATACCTAAAGTGGGTGTTTTCGAATATTTTGATTTATATTAATCAATAGTGACCAAAAGTGCTATTTTGTTAATTTTTAAACTTATGTACTATTGATTTCTAAAATTTCTTAGAATCGATATAAGGCTAATTACCCCTTGTACTCCTAGCAAAATTTCAAGCAAAAGTATAACATTAGGTGATTTGGATATAGGGGTAAAATGGGCATTTCACGAGTTTTAAGTGTCATTTTTGTGCTCTTTGTACCTAAACTAAACAGTAATCTAATGAACATGGAGAAGCCATTACAGTTGAGAAATGAATTGTGTCAAATAGGGTTGTTTTTATTTTTAACATAGGTACACCAGGAGAGGGGAGGTTGGTTTTAAACTTGGAATCCTAAGCTCCAAATGAAATGCCTTACCGACTGGATTGTACTCGACTACTCATAGGTTTAGATGAAAAAGGTCAACATAAAATAGTATGAATTTAGAATTGGTAGTGATTTGGATATCAATTTGAGTAAGAATTTGACCAAAGAAAAAAAAGAAGAATTTTTCCAAATCTAGTTGGTTGTGGTCAAATTAATTTGTGTAAGCATCTTTCGTATTTGGGACCTCTCAGAGAGTGTAGTCGCTCTATACTCGGTTTGAAAGAAGGTTGCTCTTACCTAAATAGAGGGAAAGGTCGCTTGACCGACCTCAGCCTCTTGATCTGACCTTAGTCTCCTCACCAGACCGGACAGCTGGACTTTGAAAATCTAAGAATACTTGGGCCCTGAGATTCGTGACCTAAAAAATCCATTAAATGTGGAATTTTCAAAATTTCACTGTGTTAGACTCTCTATATAGTCTCAGGCACAAGACAGCACTAATCAGACTTTTATAACTTTCAATTTCTAAGACAATATTACACTTTTTCGTATATAAAATATTTAAAATAATATAATAAGTCAAACTGAAACAACTAGAAATGTTTGAATATGAATAAAATAGAATAAAATAAAATGGATGAATCGATTAAGGTTTGAATTGAATGTAATTTGATTGGAAAGAGCATAAAATCAGGCATTTTGCCACCACAAAAGCACAAACACGCATTTGACTTATGCAATTGAATTACTGCAACAGCTTTACGCTGGATTGGATCTTAACCATTATCAATATTAAAAGCTAGCGTTGGATTCCACTTTATTACTTGTACTACACCTTTCTACAAAGTATACGAGGAAGCAACTATTTTTCATTATCTTCTTTCTTACTAAATTTTCATTTCTGCCCACTAACTTTGTTGCCCCACAACTTAACACTGTTCATTTACCAAATTTAACCACTACATTTTGTTAACTTAATTAATTTTAAGTATTCAATTAGTTACTAGTAGTTATTTTCTTAACCAACCCAATTTTACTTTGATTTTTATTTGGTAGCTTTGATTTCCACTCTTTTGATTTCTGCTGAGGGTTTAAAAGGATTTTTATTGGTACCATTCCTACCTATTGATAGATCCAATTGATGAGGTTTTATTATTTTTAGTGGATATTACAATGCAATTAATGTGATAATTGTTATATATTTATTAGTGTTTCAATAACTAATAAAATATTTAATCGATCATTTAATTAAAATAAAATAATTAATTAAAATTTAAGCCATCTTAAAGCACCTTAAGTAATTTTTTATGATTAATTCATAGAATATTTCATAGAATAAAAAGAACCATATAAAAGTATACTCAGGATATTGGTTAATGCTTAAAAACTTTTTATTTTTGGATAAAATAAGATATTTCGTAAAAAATATTCTATTGCCTTCGAGCGGAAGCTGCATATCATAAATAAGCTAAAGCAGAGATAGCAGGGTAAAGGGCAAAAAACTAGGCTTTTAGTTAGCCAGTAAAAAACTTGTAGAAAGCATAACACAGCAAAGTCGAGTAATTTTCATCTAAGATACCTAAATTTTAGAGGATCTTTCACAAAAATACCTAAAATTTAATTTCTTATACTAAAATAGTTGAACTTTGAAAGAATTTGCAAAGAAATCGTTTTTGCAGGTTTATAGATTACAACCAGTTGCATTGATGACGTGATTTTTTCAATTTTACAAATATACACTTATTCTTCTCATTTCTTTCCTCTTTAATCCAAATTGGACCTATTTAAAGTTTTTAACTTTTTCAGAGACTATTTGAGAGGAGAGTTTACTTATTATTATTATTATTATTATTACAAAAATCTTGTGATCGTAACATTTCACCGGCTTTTGCCCCTCATGTCTCAAGAGAAGTACGTTGAAAAAGTTCTCAACAAGTTTAACATAAGCAATGCAAAACCAATTTGCTTTTCACTCGCAGGTCATTTCAAAGCTAAATTCCAATCAATGTCCTTTAAGTGAGAAAGTTAAAGAAAAGATGAAGAATGTTTCTTATGCATCCACAGTTGGTAGTTTGATGTATGCCATAGTATGTACAAAGTCTGATATTGCTCATGTTGTTGGTGTGGTTGGTCAGTTTCTCTCAACTCTGGGTAAAGAACACTGGAATGCAATAAAGTGGATTCTAAAGCATCTTAAAGGCACTTCTAAAGTTTGCTTATGCTTTGGAGATAGTAAACCTATGTTAGATGGTTATATAGATGTAGATATGAGTGGCAATTTTGATTCTCATAAATCAACTTTTGGATATTTGATGACCTTTGTAAGAGCAGCAGTGTCATGTTAATAAAAGTTACAGAAATGTATTGCATTATCCTCCCATGGCTCTTCCAGTTGGCCTTCTTTTGAATTGTTGCATCTCAAGTACTCTTCCAACAATCAAGTTGCTGTGGCTAGAACAAGTTTTAGGTTTAGTTTCATTTTTAAATGACAGCTAGAGTTTTGCTAATTAAAAATGATCAAAACTAAAAAAATTGATTGATTTTTTTTTTTTTTTTACCAGGAATTGGTTTATTTTTTGAAAATAGTAGAAATAGGTCTTTTAATTAAAATTGAACATCGTTTGCAAGAAAATAAAAAATTGATCGGAAAGAGTAATTTTGAAATTAACTCTAGAAATCAAAAATATAGTCCTGAATCCTGATTTCAATTTATTTCGGGATTAGTGTTTTTAGCAAAAATTATGACTTTTGCCATTTAAGTTTTTCCCTGAGTTTTTCTAAAGTAATTAAAATTTAATTTGGTGCCTTCCAGTTAAATTATTATTATTATTATTTTTTTTTTTTTGTGTCAATCGAGCGTTTCTAAAGCTGAAAAATGCAAATTTCTTTTAAATTTTAAATTAAAAATTTTAGGCTATTATTCATAGCAAGCGATTGGACGTTGGGTAGTTTTAGCTTTGTTTCTACCCAGAACATAAATATTTAGCGAAATTACATGTTTTGAGACCTTATATTTTTTGTAAAATTTGTTACATAATGTCTATATTAATATTAATACGTGATTGGTTGAAAATTGAATTATGGATTGAGAAAGAAGAAAAATAGTAAGTAAAAGATGCTATACTAGAGAATTTTTTAAAATGAATATCTATAATTAAACATTCGGCTATATAATTATTCACACATTCTCTTTTATCCACAAATCAGTTGCAAATGGTTCGAAATGCAGATAAGAAAGTGCTAGATTGGAAGCAGTTTATTTTAGAAGCTATTGCTGTTAAATGACAAGTGAATGGGTTGTTCAGAGGTAATGGAAAAGGTGTATCATTGAATCTGATAGCAAAATAGTGGTTGAAGCTTTTCCAGATAACTGTTTGTCTCCAATCAAAATTTTGAATATTATCAAAGATATCCAAGGGCTAAAGTTGTATTTCGATTTTCTTATATGTCATCCTATATCGAAAAAATTTAATATGTTAGTCCATTTTTTAGCTAAATATAGTTTAGGTAAGAATTTTCTATGTAATAGATATGTAAGGTGAATTTTTAAGTAAATGTAACCAATCCTTATAAATAATACTGCTTCTGTTTTTTTTATTTCTTTACATTCATTATTTCACCAATACTAATAAAAAAATAATAATAAACAATTACAAAACTTACTATAAATGGAAATGTAAACAACTCAAAAAAACACCCAAAAATAAAAATGTAAACAACTTATAAAAATGGAGGTAGTAATAGTTATATTTTAGGGAAAAAAAAAAAAGAATAAAGACAAAAAAGGGTAAAAGTATGTATATTTATTTACATTTCGTCTCCTTTTTCTCATTAGTCATTACTCACACAACAAAGCCAAGAATAATTAGAGTGACTTTTTTTTTTCCCTCCAGATAGTGGATTTTGCAGCTATTGAATCCGAGGGTCCCCACGTGGCAACAGAGTGACGCAAAGCCAACTGTTTAGGATCATCTTGCAATTTTTTCTGATACATGAGGCCCAAATGTTAATTACTAAAATAAAAAGGGTATCAAAGCAAACAAGTGAATTTCTACTCACACAGGAACAAGTCGTTAATTTCCCTGATTTATCCTCCGTTAGATCTCCATCAGTAAAAACCCACAAAAAGTTGATCCAACGGTGAAAACTCGATAATCAAAGCAGTCTTCATTTTTCTAGTTAACAGTCACATCCCTCTTAACGACACACAATCTTCTGCTCTTAACATTACCTGAATCCGTTTACTTACAGAACCGCCCACCTCAAAAGCAACTTCTTCTTCTTCTTTCTTTTTCCTCTCTCTACACGCCGCCATTGAAATTCTCAGAAATTATTGTTAAACAATATTTTAGATTGTAGTATTAAAAAATTAAGCAAAAAAAAAAGCAAAAGCAAAGTGTATATATATTAAGCTGAGCTGACACCTCACGAAGTCTTCACTTTCTCTCTCTATTTCCTGCACGTTTCCCGATGATAACCGCCAACCACTTCCGGCACTAACGCCTTCTTCCGCTCCTCCTTTCATGGCCACCGCCCAAAGCGACGTTGTTTCACAAACATTCCGTGCTTTGGTGGAGAACGCTGACCGTAAGTTCGCTCGTGTCCGTGACCTCCCCTCGTACGGACACGCGCAGAACCACTACTTCCAGAAGGTGTTTAAGGCTTACATGCGGTTATGGAAGTATCAGCAAGAGAACAGGTCGAAGCTTGTCCAGGCAGGTCTTAACCGGTGGGAAATTGGCGAGATCGCTAGCCGGATCGGGCAGCTCTATTTTAATCAGTATATGAGGACGAGTGAAGCCAGGTTTCTGGTTGAAGCATATGTGTTTTATGAAGCCATTTTACATCGAAAGTACTTCGAAGGAGCTAAAGCGAAGGATCTTGGAGTGAGATTCAAGGAGTTGAGATTTTACGCGCGGTTTTTGCTCGTCTCTCTGATTTTTAACCGGACGGAGATGGTTCAGTTGCTTGTAGACAAGTTCACAGCTCTCGTTGATGATAGCAAGTCAAATTTCCGGGTAATTTCAATTTAATTTTAATTTAGTGGAAAATGTGTGTGTGTGTTCATTTTGGACTCGAATTGTTTCTCTCTTAGGTCTTTCGTTCTCTTTGCTGGTTATCATTTTTTTT
>CATIWJ010302026.1:0-13590 GCA_949640765.1 Croton laevigatus
GATGAAGAATATGATTTTTAATAAATGTTCTACTTGAATATGTTGATGAAAATATAAGTTTTGAAAAATATAAATGTTGAATGTGTTGATATGTGGAATGATTATTTATGTTGAATTTCATGATTAAAATTATTGATTTTGGAAAATTGAAAATTGTGAGAAAAATATTTCAAGCTCTACTAGGATTTAGTTGAACTAAACCAATGTAGGGAATGATCGATCATATCCTGAAACTTTGATATATGACCATTGATTGTTACGGCAATGGTCGTTGAGATTGATTTGCGGTGACAACCGATTGAAGTATTCGCCATTTGGTGAAAGAAATAATCTGTGAGCGAAGTAGCCATTTGGTATCTGCCATTTGGTGAAAGAAACAACCTTCGAGTGATTAATTGAGTTAATGTAGGTTTGTCTAAATATCTAGTAAAGCTATCCAAGTAAAACAAGTAAGATCTTTAATAACGCAAATTTTATTTATTTTAAAGAATAACTTTTAATTGATGAATTTTTTATTAAGTGTTGTTTAAATATTTAAATTATGCTTTCAAATTTATGCATGAGCATTTAAATTATTTATGCTTTTCTTTAGTTAAAGTATCCATTGAGCATAATCGCTCAACAAATTTGGTTTATTCTGAACTTGTAAGTCTCCGAAAGAAGTATAGAAGTTAGAACATTGGGATACCACCAGAACGAGAATGTAGATTGGCATATACCGTGAAGTCAAAGTCAGCACAAGCAAAGTTAGTATAGATAGAAGAAAGAAAAAAAAATGTACTCATAACTTGTATTGACTTTAAGTTATGAACTGTATACCATGTTCATATTATGTTCTTTAATTCAATTATTTATAATTGGGTTAATGGGCGTTACAAAACCGATTTTAAACCGAACCGAATTTTTCGATTCGGTGAAAACCGAATTTGCAGCATCACATTTCAGCTTCTATTTTCAACTTCAAACACACTTCTTCATCATAAATTCAACTTAAAATAACACCTGTGAACAAATATATATACACATCCATCACAATAATTCAACAAAATTTAAACCTTAAACCTAAAATTCAACAATTCAAAGATATATATCCATCACAACAATTCACATTTCATCTTCTATTTTCAACTTCAAACACAATTCCTCATCACAAATTCAACTTAAAACAAAACCTTTGAACAAATATATATATCCATCACAACAATTCAACAAAATTTAAACCTTAAACCTAAAATTCAACAATTCAAATATATATATTTGTAAATGAAGATTAAAATAGATATAGGTAATGACTACTGAGAAAAATTGTAAAAAAGAGTTTTATCATCTTTATTAACCAAGCCAAATACTATTTGCTTAATCAATTATTTTAAGCGAAGCAAACCAGACCAATATAAAAAATTAGAATAGGGAGACAAACAATGGAGAAAATAGGAACAAACATAATCAACAAATTCAACATCATCACATCAGCAAAACCATAAACATCAGTCTACAGAAAGTAGGAACAACGAAAACCTAAAAACAAAAAGCTAATTTGAAAACATACATTTGTTGGAGCTCGGCCAGAAAAAGAGACGACGTCGGTGAGGAGAGGAGGGAGAGAAACGGTGGCTGTGGCCGACGAAAATGAAGTTAGAACAAAAAAATAAAAACAACTGAGATAAAGAAGATAAAGAAAATAAAGAAAAACACACCTGAACGCGAATATGGCGGTTGAACGCCGGTCTTCTTGATGAAGGAGGGGAACAAGGCGGAGGGATTGGTGATGTTTAGAGAGCAGCGCGGCGCGGTGATGAGGAGATGGACGGACGGGACTGTTCTCGTTTGTGAGAGATTCAAAATGAGTAAAGGTCTCGTCGGTCTTCTTCACGAAGGAGGGGAACGGGGCGGTGGGATGGACGAGCGGTGCGGCAAGGAGGAGATCAAGGCTGCGGCTACACTGGTCTGGTTGTTTGTGAGTAGAGATTCGAAAATGAGTGTGAAGAGAAGAGATAAAATGAAACGAAGAGAAGGGTTATTAGGTTAAGTTTTCAGCTGGGTGGACCAGAACGAATCTGATATGAAATTCGGTTCGGTTCATAAACTATCAAAATCGACCACCGAACCGAATAATTCAGTTCCTCCTACTCCTGCACCGCTAACCGAACCAAATTTTTGGTTAACCGAATTTTCAATTCGGTTCGATTGGGTTTCGGTTCGAAACCGAATTTCGGTTTTCTTTGTACACCCCTATATATATATATATATATAGGAAAATCAAAAAATTTATAAAGGAAAATAATATAAACTTTATTAAACTAACTACTTTGATTACACTTCTGATTAATATTACTTTTATTAAAAAAGTTTGTCCCAATTAATTATTAGATTTTAATCTAGTTATTAAAGATATGCCATTACTAAAAAATTTCTCAAAATTATAATAACAAAATAAATAAGTTTTTCATTTACTAGAATTCCATAAAAATGATTTAAATTAAATTAAGTAATTATTTATTTTTCACTAATTATGCCGAAATTAAGTAATTTATTGGGCTAAAATTATCATATTCGTGCGGAAGTCATTATAAAGATTGGTGTACCATTATAGAAATAAATTATTTGACTTATTTACTTATTTTAAATATTAAATTGAGCATAATTATTTGTATTATTATTATTATCATATTATGACAAAATAAAGAAAAAAAGTTTTAATTTACAAAAATTCCATTAAAAAGGTCAAATAATTAAATAATGACAAATCTTATTATCTTCTTTAAAAATAATAAAAAAATTATTAAATTTTAATTTTATTATTAAAATATACCATTAATAATGATGTACTATTTTGAAAATAAATTATTTGACTTATTTTTTTTACTTGAAATATATTTATTATTATTATTATTATTATTATTATTACCATTATTATTATTATTATTTAGCAAGAAAAAATAAAGTAATAAGTTATTAATTTATTGAAATATATATATATATATATATATATATATATATATATATATTACATATAAATAGAAAAACCTAAAAATTTATAAAAGGAAATAACATAAAATTTGTTAAAGAGTTAATTTTAGTTTAACAGTGATACACTTTAAATAAAAATTTAAATTGAAAAGTTATTCAAATTTGATTCTCTTATAAATATTGTAATAGTCCAAAAATAATAATTCTTGATTAACATAAATAAGAAAAATGATCAAATTGTAAATTACCAATAAAATTAGATTAAATGAAAAATAAATCATATTAGATTCTAATAATGAATTATTTAAGGATATTTATTTAATTAAATGTCCAGAAAATAATTAGATTGAGTAAAAAAATAATTTTTCAACTATGAGGGCATTTTAGTCACTTTGACCCTTGAAAAATTATAAGTTCGAAATTAAGTCATAAAATGTTTAAATTTGTAATCTAGACTTCATAACGAGTATTTTGAGTATAAATTTGATATATTTTGCAAATCGGTAAATTTTTACCACACGAGGTAAAATGCGGTAAAACGGTAAATTTAAAATTTACCCTAGTTAAATAGTAAAATATTTAATTGAGTATAAATATGATAAAAATAAGGTAGATACTTAATAAACCCATAGGCAATTGTAAGCAATTGTAAACAATTGTAAACAAAGATAAACTAATTTAATTTAATTTGAAAATTAAGTAAAAATTAAGTAAAATTAAATAAATTAAGTGTCAAATGTACAATTAAAACTCAGATTTCTTTAGAGACAAATTTAAATAAATATTTGTGACATTTTTATCACATGTTAAAGAGATAATTTGAAGGGTTTACAATTAAATGAAAAATATGGATAAAAATAGATTAAAAGTAAATTGTAATTAAATTTTAATGCAAGTAAATTTAAATCTATCACATACCATAATTGAAGTAGAATTATTGATAAAAACAATGGGAAGCAACTGGGAGACAAGAAAATGAAAGTTAATTTGGTATTTAATGAATTTGTCAAAAATTAAATCGTAATTAAATTAATTAAAAGCTAAATTACAAAAATTAATAATGTAATCTGGTCTATAAATGACCCCTGACTTCTGAAGAGTCATTAGAGTGTCTAAAATTTTGAGTAGATATCAAAAATTGAGAGAAAACACCATAATTTTCGAACCTGCCAGACCTGCCTACCAAGCTGCCAGATCGCCAGTCGTTTTGGCGAGGAACGCGTGCGATTTTGGGCGAGCTGCTGGGCGCTGCAGGGCGACGCTCACTGAAGGAAAAATTACTGTGTCGCGCCTGAAGTTTCCGTCCGTTTTCAATTTTATCCCTCCGAATTTATAATAATTAGGTAATGGCCCTGAAAACTTATTTTCCCTCTTCAAACACGTCCAAAACACTGATTTAATAATAAATAAAGTTTATTTTTGAAATTAAATATTTTTGGGGTGTCAAGAAATTAATTAAATATCATAATTAAATTTAATATGACTAAAATAAATATTAAAAACTGATTTTGAGATAAAATTAAAAGATAAATATTTTTATTAATTATTTGGAAAGTGATAATTTAATCTTAAAATTAAATATTCTTGTGACTTAATTAAAATATATAGACAACAAGATTGGGTCTAAAATACATATAAAATGAGTTTAATTCAATTATTTGGCAATATCTACTGAATAATACTTATTGAACAAGATTTGTTTGGACAATTGGACTAATTAACAAAGATGAAAATTTAATATCGATATATGGACAATTAAATTAAAAGATCCAATTAAAAATAATTATATGACACAAATGGACTTTTTTATAGACAAATACCTTATGACTATTGGATATGGACAGTGATAGGATAAAAGGACAGTCCGAGGAATTAGGAGATAGAGACAGTAACAAAGGAGACATGTTTGATACTTTAATTAATGTAAACTTAAATTTTGTCATGTTTTCAATATTTGCATTAAATGATTATTTATAAATATTTGTGATGAATGTTTATTTTTCTGGATATAATTTATTTGAGATTGAGATCTTTGTTAATAAAAGAAAAAATTAAGAATATTGAATATTCTTATGAAAGAGTAAAATTAGTGTTTTGATAAATTAAATTGATATTATTATGATCATTAATATTATTACTACAATTATTATTATTATTATTATTATTATTATTATTATTATTATTATTATTATTATTATTTGAACTACTACAATTATTATTATTATTACGACTACTATTATTATCCTTAATTTTTATTATTAATGTTATTTTTACTACAAAAATCATTATTATGGTCATTATAATTGTTGTTAATATTGTTATTTACATTTTAAAAGATATATTTATTTTAGAAAAAGTATTTGAAATATAAATAAGTATTTATTAATCAAGTTATTTAGAATAAAGTAATATTTTGATATATTATGTTATATAAGAAATTTTTATACATAAAAAGAGTTAAGATATTTTGGAAAACTAATATATCTTTAATTTGATTAATTTGAGAAAATAATATTTATTAGATATTTGGAAAATTATGAGTTAAAATATTATTTTTGGAAAATCACTACATAGTAAACCTTAAAATAAGTTGATAAAGAATTAAACAAAAATATTTGTGATTAAAGAAATTATATTTTGGTAAAATTTGTGTAAAAGAATTTCAATAAATATTATATAACAAGTAAAAGTATTTAATTTAAGACTAAAAGTATTTGATAAGTTGTGAAATATTTGATCTATAGATGTGTTGATAAATTTGATATTTTTGGAATAAATATATTTTGATAAAAATAAATACCGTATTTATTAAAGATGATTTTTTAAGAAAATAAAGTATATTTGATATGTATATTTTTTATAAAAATAAATATGTTGAAAAAATTCATTATGGTTATATTTTTGAAAAAGATGATGATATAAAATAATAATATTTTTGTTAAATAAGTGTTGGATTATGAAAAGGAAATTGAAGAGATATTTGATAAATGTGAAATTATTACAGTAAATATTTATTGATCTACTTAGGATAAGTTGAACTAATGAGATAAGGGTATGATGCAACATATACTTAGCAGTACTGCGAATTTTTGAATAAATTGAATAGAGAAATAGATCTAAAGGTGATACAGACTGAGCCAGTCGTAACACCGAACAGATTTTGATATTAATTAAATTTTGAATGCGGCCGTTTAAATTGAAAAATAGAATTCAGATTATGCGTGGAAAATACCATGCCATACGGAAATTCAGATAGAGATTTTATCCATGTATTCACCTAAATGCCTAGTAGAGCTAAACAAGTAAGATTTTGAATTGTGCAATTTATTGTATTATGTGATTTATAATATTTAAATATTAATTTTAATTATGCATACGCATTTAAATTATTTATCCTTTATATTAGTTAAAGTATTCACTGGGCATAATCGCTCAGCAAGTTTAATTGATTCTGAACTTGTAGGTCTCCGAAAGATTGAAAGGAACAGGACTGTCAAATAGCTTGTAGGCCCGAAGAACTTAATTGGCATATACTGTGAAGGTGAATCAGCACGAGCAAAGCTAGTACAGTATAGAACTTGTATAGAAGGAAAAAAAATACCCTTATTTTGTAATATAGATAGAGTGTAACATGTAATATGTAACGTGACATGTCTTGATTCGGCTGTAAATGATCGGGTTAAGGGGTGTTATAAATATATTAATATTATTGATTGGCTTGAATGGAGGCATAAATTAAGGATATTAACTTTGTTGATTGACTCACTTTATTGTGTTTGATTTGAAAATTTTTTTATTTTCTTAAACTTTACAGAATTATTTGGAAGCAAAATCAATTATAGAAAATCTAAAAAATTTAGACGAATTTCTATGCCTTTATGAAAATTACTAGATCTTTCTTTTTTTATATGATTCTCTTATAAATATATTATTACTGTAATATTTGGTAATTTTCAAATCACATGCGAAAATTACTCTTTATATTCCATATTATGAATGAAGACGATTAATCAACTTATTAAATTGAATCGAATATTTTTTTTTATTTCTTTCCTACTTTCTTTCATAATAGGGTTTCTTCTATTTAGAACCCTTTGTTTGTATAAATATTTTAGCAAATGGCTCGAAATTATAAAGTTATTTCTATCACTTATTTTTAAAGTTTATTCACTTTTATCTATTGGAAAATTCTATTTGGTGAGAGACTGATATAAGCATTGCTCACTTTTTTTTTTATCTATTTTCAGGTGTAGATTTCGTGTTACTGTCTTTTCATAAAAAATTGATGTTTATGTTTTTATTTTTATTTTTTTAATAAAATCTATTTGTAATTTGTGTTTATAGATATCTGATGTTTCCGGGGTCTAATGAGGGAAACTTTATGAGCCGTGGTTCACCTTCAAGAAGCCAATGGTTAAGTCTAATTGGTGTGATCCTGAAAACAAAAGAAGAAAGCAAGGGTGCTGCCTTAGCAAACACTCCGATGCCTAAGTCAGTCTAGGGATCAGTCAGTATATGGAAAAGAATCAGAATGATGAAGGAAAAGAGAGAGACCCCTCCTATATTAGATTCTTGGGGTATTTATAGTAAAGGATTTTTAAGAGCATCTTACACGTGAAACCTCTGTCATGACAACTCACCTGTAATGATGACAGTAAATGTCCACTTTCCGTAATGATGACTATAATATATATATTTGAAGGCCCATGTTTATCAAATTACGGGTTGCTTGTCTGTCTGTCCCTGTCAGAGTGTGGGTCACGTGTTTGTTTGTCTATACCATAAAAGACTGGAATGGATCTTGAGTGACAGGTCGGTACTGACCTAAGCCTCGGTACCGATCAGACTGTCTGGGGGGTCAGTCATCAAATGCTGACCTCCAGACCCTGACTAATAGACTAGGTTCAGATCGGTTCTAGGCTTTCGTTGGGCCCAGACAATGGGGTCTAGCCACAAGGTTCCTCTAACCTTGGCCCCTATAAGCGCTATATCATCAATATCTAAACTCGATGCTATATTTTTTTGAATGAAAAGAAAGAAGAACATGCAGCTGAGTTTTGAATTGACCAAAATCAGAAGGGTTTTTGGTGGAGTTTTGGATAAAGATTGAGACGCAATTTGATGAAGGATTGAATAGAGATTATTGGGAGCTGATTTTGATTTGAAGATTTTAGACCAGATTCGAAGGAAGATTTTGGGGACGATCAATTCTAGTGAGATAAAGAGAGAACAAGCTGGAAAAAAGAAAAAAGGAGAGAGGAACTCTGACAATCAGGAAAAAAAAAGAAGAGGTCAGAATAAGAGATAGTGGTTCACTTCGAAAAATCAGATAAAATAGAAGACTCCTTCATGGTTGGGAACCGAAGAAAATATGATTGGATCAGGTGAGTCTTCATGATTGGTGTTCAGAAGTTTCAATTTGGAACAGAACTCTGAAAAAGGAAAAAACAAAAATAACCCAACCAAAAACTAAGTGCAGTTTTTAGCGACCGAAAGAGTAAATAGAGACTAAGAAAAAAAACAAAATCAGAGCACAGTAAGGACGACAAGGAACAAGTCAAAGACAAAGAACAGTTTTCACAATTTGAAATTTTAGAGGAATTTCACGATTGGTGATTCACTATAGGGAAAGGAAGAAGAACAGAACAGTTGTTGTTATTGTTGATTCACGACTGTGAAGTTTCAATTCTTACAACCTGAAAATAGTGAGTCTTCACATTTGGAACAGAGGACATAATTGGACTTTGATTTTTCCCAGTGATTGATGACATGTACTCAGAAAGAGGCGATCAAATTGTGAAGACTACAGTCCTTCACGACTTGAAACAGACAATACAAATTGAAAAAAGAACAGGAGTGTTTCACATTTGTTCGAAAGGAGCAGTGTAGTGTTCTTCATCAAAGGTGAGAGTCAATTCTAAACAGAAGATTACCTTCACAGTAATGGTCTTGTTGTTCTTCTTTAATTTTCATTTATTTCTATTGAAATTGCAGTGATGATAATGAACTAATTTTGCATTTGTATCTAGAATGAGATGAACCCTGAGATTGTTTATGTTATTTGAGTCGTTTAATTAATTCGATTATTATTGCTGTTGAGATTCTATTATGGTTTTTATTTTCTTGAATTAATTTCTATTTGCATTTTTTATTCAAGCCTGTTTTTGCAATACGAGATTGAGAAATCCATTTATGAATTGATCATCCATAATTAAAGGAGTTGCATGCAAACCTAGAGTAGGTCAACATAAATTCTCTAAATTAAAGTCAAACCTAATATTAGGAATTCATAGAATGAATTAATACAAGACCAGTGGTTTTAATTAGAAAGATATTTCAATTAATCAACCAAGGATTAGATGTTAGTTAGCTCGAGAGAGTGATTAATATAATTCAGAAATTTCTACAGTCCATCAGTGATAATAATTAAGTAATTAAATAAGTCGAGTGCAGAAAAAGTCTTAGGGGATTCGAATTTCGGATACTACACTCATCTCTGTTTGTTTATCGCTATTCTTCTATTTAAGGTGAGTTACTATTGTTTGTTTGCTTAAGACCAGTTTTAATTATTAAATTCTATCACTTTGTTTTGTTGGTTATATAATAGAAAAAGAGTTATTACTAGTATTCATTAGTTCATGTGAGATATGACACTCGGTACTCCGGAAGCTATACTCCGGAACGATAGGTGCATTTGCTTAACTATCTGTAGGGCAAACGCTCAGACATGTATCACTCTCCAATGAGCTCATCACTCATAAGAGTGTAGATATTATGGCCTTTATGCAAAGACAACATGAATGGATTCCATGTCTCCGATAAAGCTCTTAATATCTTATTGTTTATCTCTCTAAGAGAGTAGTGCCTGCCTAACTTTCTCAAGTTTTTAACCATTCCAAGAAGTCTATTGGTCATGGTTGTAATGTCTTCTTTTAGCTTCCTCTTAAAGGTTTCGTTTTCAGAGATGAAGGCCAGCTTCTTCTCAACCTTTACATGCTTCGTACCTTTATATGATAATTTTCTAATGTCTTCTATATAAAAGATATGGAGAAGAACAATGGACAACTATACCGGCTTCCTCTCTTGAGATACAACTCATGATAACACTTTAACACAAGTAACTTCTTGAGTAGTCACTTCTAAATCTGTCGGTCCAATTTTTTCTTGATTTTGGAACATCAATTTTGTTGTTGTGTTTCTCTGTTGGAAACTTCAACTCTTCGGTGACATACTCCTATAAAAGTTGACTTTTAAAATAGGATTCCATTCTCACTTTCCAATATTGAAAGTCACTTCTATCGAAGTATGGCTTTAGCAATTGGTTGCGAAGCTCTTGAATTATTGCCATTAGATCTTTTCTTTGCACTTAAGCTTGAATGAAGGAGTCAAGCTCTGATACCAATTGTTGTCCATTTGGCAACTAAGAGAGTGAATTAGTTGAAGATTAAAAAAGTTTAAGGCGAAATTTGGTAGCTAATTGGAAATTTGAAAGATAAGGGAATTTTATAGTGGTTCAGATATAACTCGATCATGTGTCCACTTCTTTAATTCCTGCAAGAATTAGGTTCTACTAATCTTATCAAAGATTGCAATGAGGTTTTCTAAGCTAACCTCAAACTTAGTGTTTTATGACTCACATTTCTAACTCACTATAAACTAACAATAACTCTTAATGTTGAGTTTACTTATTATTCAATTGACACTCACTAGAATGTTGGAATTTCTTATGCATAAAATGAAATATACCATTTAATTTGCAGCGGAAGAAATTAAATCATAAGAAATTTACCTAGATCAAGTAGTATTAATTTGATCAAATTAATATACTTTTCGGTTCATACCTTGATGCTAGCCGGAAATCTGTTTACTCCAAGTCACCAAATCTGAACTCCTTTGCACGACTGGAATAACTTAGTGACTGTCTAAAGACTACTCCCCTTAATTGCCTCACATATAAGGATCAAAAGGACCGAAGTGTACTAGCACTTAAAGAAGCTCACTTTTCTTTTAGGTAATTCGGCAAAAGAAAGGAAGGAAGAAAATAGCGTTCGATTTTCGGTTTTTACTTCTAAAGTAAGCCAAAAAATCTCACCTTTTTTTTTTAATTTTGACCTTTTATATTTTAACCCAAACTTGGGTTTTACTCTCCTAGTGGTTGATCCCTTTCTTAATCAAATTAAGAGTTTTAAATTTCTATTCAAGTAAGATTAATATTTGGTTATCCTAATCAAATATCTTATCCTTACTTGAATAAGATTTGTCTTCCTTTTTAAATAATTAATTAAATCTTTTGATTAATTAATCAATTGGGCCTAATTAATATTTAATGGGCCTAATTATTGCATGCTAATAATTATCAAATAATTAATAAGCCTAATTAATAATAAGCTTCTAAGTCGAACCCTAACCTTTTTATGTGTGCGATTCAAAGGTCCGTTCAATGTTGGCAATGGGCTTAAATATTATTCAAGTCTATAAATTATAATTGGTCTCTAGCAAGGCATTATGATTACCCAAATTGAATCGAGTGTTATTCATATGAATTAACCAAGCCTGTAACAATCTTATACAACCCTTTGTCTTTATCAATATCATGATTAGTATAAGGCATGTCCTTGGTAACCCTTATTTATGCTTATTCTTATTCATTTTTCTTGATTCTCCAGTGATACTGACTAAATCAGATATATGATAACATTTATCATCCTATTTGAGTATGGCCATACGCTAGTCAATTTTTCACAAATTAAGTAGCCGATGAAATCTTCTCTCTCGTAAAGAAAGTGACAATTCCTTCACTTCACTCATGTTTCTTAGCATGATTCCTGGCATACCAATTATATCCATACTTGTCACTCTATTATGAGCAAGTTTGGCATACGTTAAAGTATACAAGAAATTACCTAAAAACCTATAGTAATTTCCGGTCTAGGGATTTAAGTATAAGTATTACTTAATAAATACTTGTGACCAAAATCACATATAGTTTTCTCACTAAATGGATTGATCTAATACACTGTTCACTAACATGTACTATGTATATTTAATTGATATCTCATATTCTATGATCTGTAAAATAAGACCATCTCATAGAGTACATACCAGTCTTAATTTATTATTATTCTCATGATAGAATAATAATCGACTAGGGATATTTAGAATAATATTCTTTTACTACTTCTAGATTTTACTATCCAGATCACATATCCGACAACTTAAGCAGAATCACTACTCATGGATATCAATCAAGTTAAAATACACAGAAATAATAAGTTGATGAATAAAGCCTCAAATATAAATAAAACATCTAGGTACAATGAGTCAGAACTAAGACTTACACTAAATAGAATTCAATATAAAGAATTCAAAAAAGATGAAAAGAATAAGAGGTTATTGTGAAATCTTAAAACTCTATTGAATGCATAGAATGTTCAACCTCTTAATGGCTGTAGATGGGTGTATTTATACCCACTTTGAAAAATATAGTTGTTGCTCCTTTGAAATAAAGTTTGTGTGAAGTTTCACAAGTGTCTAATGTTG
The DNA here is from genome assembly GCA_949640765.1 of Croton laevigatus. Taxonomy (NCBI): domain Eukaryota; kingdom Viridiplantae; phylum Streptophyta; class Magnoliopsida; order Malpighiales; family Euphorbiaceae; genus Croton; species Croton laevigatus. The sequence continues at coordinate 12,511 of CATIWJ010302026.1, forward strand.
GCCTCATGCGAGACCTCTCATTGACATTTCATAATAGACTTGTAATGGCTCCATGTTGACTTCAGCTTTTCATTTAATGTACAAGCTGTTGGATTTTTATTTGAAGCTATCTTGTGCAAGATCAACATGTCTTATGTGAAACATGATCGTTATGAAGATTAATTGCCAAGTTGGATAGTGTCTCATGCGAGATAAAATCTCTGTCAGCTACTGGAGTTATTTCAGTATAATATCTCATGCGAGATGGATGGGTCTTATAGAAATGCATTTCTTCTTTATAGTTTGACTGGTTTAACCAATCCTCTTGTGCAAGAAAAAATCTCTGTCAGCTATTGGAGTGATTTGGGGTAACATCTCGTGTGAGATGTATATGTCTCATGTGAGACAAAAGTGCCTACTTCAAGAACTTCAATTCTTTGCAAGTAAAATGACTCATCTTCCTTTGGTTAAGCTTAGACTTGTTGGAACAACATTTAAACACTTATAGAGACATTAAAATATCATAATATCAAGGTGAGTTTGTCAAATATTCAAAACCAATGGATTTTGGCATTTCATACACAACATTCTTCCCTATGCGCCTCACCTCGACTAATGGCCTCATTCTTTAGCTGAGTGATCTCATCTTCAAAAGCTTTCCTAACTCCATCTAACATTGACCTTAGCTCCTGCTGCTCTTTCTGGGAAATTAGGTCTATTCTCTCCTCGAACGAGTATTTTCAATAATAAGCCTCCAACTTAGCTTTTGTCTGATTATGGCTACTTAAAGCTTCATCGATCCGGACATGTAGGTCCTCCATAGCTTTCTTCTCTTCCTTTAATCATCCTCACCATGACCAACTTTTCGATCTCCTTGCCTTGGTTCCGGCATTTCAACACCAGATCTCTTGTTCACTCTTGAAAGCCAAGGGCAAAGGTTGAACTCTTTACAAAATATTTAATATGTCAGGTCACTATTTTAAATGTAAGATCACTAGATAGTCATTCTAAAATACTCTAATACTACTTACCATCATACCTTTCTTCATTATAAAATTTGTTAGACTGGAAATATTGAGTTTACTCATTTTGTCCAAATCT
>CATIWJ010302048.1:0-15514 GCA_949640765.1 Croton laevigatus
AAGGTGAGATTGAAGAACTCTATTATTTTGACCCGTTAAATTGTATTTAAAGTACCTTTTGTGCCTTCTTCATTTTCCATTTTTGTGCAACATAGTATTAGCTTCATAATTAACATTTATAAATAATCTGAATTAACTACACGAATCCTTTAAACATTACTTGGATATTAAGTAAAGGACTAAGAAAATATGAAAGCCCTTTTTCATTACATTAGCATCTTTGCCCCAACTGATCATTAGATGGATTAATCTGCACCTCATATACCTACATAGATATCTACATTTTATATGTATTGACTATGAATGCTTTCTATTTCTTGCTTTCTATTTCTCTGTATTTGTATCGTCGTTGTCTTCGAATTTTCTATTCATCATAAACCTCCAACTGTCTCCTTCCTCTATTTCCCACTGTTTTTTAAGCTCATTGATTGCTTTAAATGCTGCTGCAGCAATTGCTGGGTTTCTATCTTCCGCTAGTCTCTGTAATCAAATCAAAGTCACTAGTGCGATTTTCCCTATTTGGGAAAGATAATGACTTTGTGTTTGTAACTTGTTTGTTTTCTAGAAAGAGAACTAACCTGCAGAGCTCCCATGCCTGCATTTCCAAGTGTCCACATTGATGGTGCTGTGGCCAAAGCATTCGCCAATGCTTGTCTGCACCACAAATAAAAACTAACCAAATAACTAAAGGGCAAAAAGGGAAGAACAAACATGACTGGGGATGGTATCATTTGAGTTGAGATTCTGTTTGCTATAAACAAAAACTTGTTCCTTTAAAGATGTAAAATAATTCATTTATATTTGAACAAGAGGCAAGGTTTCCACAAACAGCATTGATTCTCTTCTATACTTATTGCTTGAGAATTCTATCAAATGCATGATCAGTAAACCTTAATGAAATAGAAGTCATAACATCCAATAGGGAAAAAAGTTTACACGTCCTTGACAATAACCGGAGACAATTTCGGGAAAAACATTGACAATAATATAAAATCCCACCATCCTCTTCTAGAAGAGGGTATAAAGAACAACTTGCCCAGGAAAAAAAAAAATGCACTTGCATAAAAAACTTAAGCGGAAAGATGGGTAAGTAGGTTTACCTTGTATTAACATCTGGAGAGCTTGAACATTCTGCCAACAACGATGCACTACTTTTACCATCCATAGCATCAAGATCTATGAGTGTTGTAATCAACAGCTCAAGCTGCTCCAGAAAAGGCAAGAGTAAATAAATAGGCAAAGATAGAAATTGTATTGGGATGTAAGCACATTGTCAAACCTCTTCTGGATCAGTATAGTCAATGCCGTCAGCTTCGGAGAGAGCAGATGCCATGCTCCAGTACGCTTCCTGTACATTATCAAATGTACATTATACGAACCCTGAGAGAACTGGAGAAAATTATACTCTATTGCCTGAGTAATTTTAGGACCTGAATAGCAGTAACACGATCAGTAGAAACTTCTCCAGGGAAGAAATCCAAAGTCCTTCCATTTTTCTCAAGCATTATACGTCCAAGAATGTCACTAGCTGATGGTGAACCTTTTTCTCTCTGCAGAGGACTGGTAGTCAATAGACTTAGAAATTAGTGATTGAGGCTTCAAAATTTTGGAAAAAATCGAGATTGAAAAATAAAATAAATAAGAGAAGCCTTTCACAAAAGAACTTACAAATTGTACAACTTGCTCACCATCAAATCATGAATATTCTTGACAAACTGAACAAATAACATGAAAATTACTTTTTCCATAAGCAAAAAAATGAACAGAAAAAGAAAACATCTACAGTTATAATAGAATATTTCAGTAATAACAATAAGCAAGTTATCAGACGTTGAGATAATGTAGCCAAGATCCATTGTCCTATGACCACCCTACAATTTTTAAATGCATACACTAGTACCGCTGATTAAATTGGTAATGGGCTCACCTCCAAGGCCATTAAGGCATCTTCCATTGCTCTTTGCTTGGCACGGAAATCGGCACGGCGCAAATCAGCCTGGAAAAAGAATCCAAGGGCTTCATCAAGGAATATCACATCAATTCTCGTAGCATGCACCATGTATATTCATTACTTTGAAATAGATCGTACAACAAAATATGCTAATATCACAATGGGGTCATTGAAAAATAAAATAGTTTTGCCTACTGCTCTTATTGATATCGATCAACTTCGTTGCTTATTCTATCTTTCAACTGATCTTCTCTCCGGATCTAATCCATCTTTTACCAATGTTTTTCCTAGTAAATCATCTCTCCAATACATCTACTTTTTATGTTGTGCAACATCACATTTCTGTTAATCTTTTTACATCTTCAGCCTGATAAAATTTTTCCATCTTCTCCAAAGCTGTAAGCAGGCATTTTTATGTGCAAATATTGATATCCAGCATGTTCCAATGGAAAACCCTTATATATGTTTTTGACCTTAATTCATTAAGATCTACATAACAAAAGAACAAAGATATTACGTTTGAATATTTCCTCACAAAAGTGAAGCATAACTACATTGATCTAAAGCTGCAAAAATAAATTTCATGCCTTGAAATCTTTCTTGCAGATTGTTTAACCTGATGCTGTCTGTTCCAGTCTAGATGATCTTTTGGGAAAATCCCATTTTCAAAGTTCACTTATTGATGCAAAGGAAGAGAACATTCTTATAGTGGAAGGGAAATTTTCCAATCATCACCTAAAACAAAGATTGGTAATCGGAAAGTTGTTAGCTATTGGCACAATTTTCACAAGCTGGCTATAAATGAAGAGGAAATTTGTAGGCCAGCTGAAACAGAGACAATTGTTTTCAGAATTTCTCTTGGTCTCCCAGTTTACGAATTTGAAATTTTGCACTTATAATTGTTAAAAGTAATTAGCCTCTTAAATGGTACAGCTACAGAAACCAAGAATAAGCCACTGAGAGTAGGGGAGAACCTAAAAAAGCTCAAGGAAGTAAACAGGAATAACATGTAAATGTAACTTGGCAGGCATGCTGCTGATTGCAGATAAGAGGAGATAAAACATTGAGCATAATAAAGGGCAAGTCCATAATCTAAAAAGTAAGATAATAGAATTATTTTGTTTGTGATTACCTAGAATGGTAACTTCCCAATTGCACTTGCAGGCCAGGTAGTTTATATATACAGATATAAGACCTACCTAGAACCCTCACTCTCCCAGTCTCCTTTACAACCTAACCAAGCTCTAGGTGTCAATACAATATATAAACCTGAGATGTTCGAGCAGCCATAAGCACCTCTTCTGCCATATTAAAGTGTCTTTTCAATGGTGAGACAAAGTAGGGTAACTACATAGACTCTGATAACCATTGGTATCTCCCTAAAACACACAAGATTCATCTGTGAATGTTCAAAAGGCAAGATGGTAAAGAATAGAAAATTGCCTATTAACCCAACGAGATCAATATTCTCCATAACTTCAACAGTAAGTGTTTACACAATGGTATATAAATATTTCAAAATGGAATTGGAATATGTTAAAATAATATTGCAAAATTCAAATTTTTAAGAAAGATTTATTCTCAGTTTTCTGCTAATTACTATCAAATGAGATTAAATGAACCCAAAAAAAAAAAGAATAAAAGACAGACAAAATGGTGCGGCAAAGAAGGATTGCGGCAAAGAAGTTTCTCACACATGGGCATGCATATATGGGTAAATGGTTATATCTATCTAAATCAAGAACAATTAGTGGTGGCGATGGTGATGAATGATGATGATAACCATAACATCATCAGGTAAGCAACGGTTGACATTTGGTTGGTTGGCAGTCATAGTTGTTAAAATATATTATAAAGAAAGAATTGTTTATTAGAAATTGTGTGTTTACAATGAGAGTTTAGATACCTATTTATATACAAGCATAAGAGACTAATTAGGAATAATGCTAAAAAAGGAAGAATCTAAATTAGTACCTAATTTATGGACTAATAATAATATTATCTAAATTAGTGCATAATAATAATATTTACAATATATATTACCATATATTAACATCACCCATCAAGCTCAAGATGGTAGAGAATTGAACAACTTGAGATTGGAAACAAGATCGCAAAATCATGGGGCAGAATGGCTTTAGTGAATATGTCAGCAAGCTGATCTTGAGAGGAGACGAAAGATATGATTCACAGGAATGCAAAAATGATGCCAACAGAAAAGCAACAGAAACTGAACACTGCTTCTGAACATCAAAGTAGCAAAATCAAACACTGTTTTTAAACACCGAATTATAACACGGCAAATTGAGTAGAACTTTCTAAATGGAGTAAAAGTTCTCAAACAGACTGCAAAGGGTGCTATAAAAGCTAAAAAGCTCATAGAAAACACCAAAAATAACAGTAGATGTGAAAGTAGCATAACTAGAAGTTGACTAAAAGAAACAACAGATAGTGTTATAAAATCAGCAGAAAGTGCTACAGTAAATGCAGAAGCAGTTGCAGAAGGTGCAGAAGCGGCAAAGCAAAATTGATAAGTAGAAACAACAGAAGGGACAAAAAAAACACGGCAAACCTTGCTACTATAAAACTCTCAAACAGAGTTATATTACTCTTCAAACAGAATAAAAATTACTCAAATAAAAAGAGAGTGATAAAAATTGCTCTTAAAATAGAACAATATATATAGGGATACAAAAAAACCTTGAAAATCGATAGTAATCTATCAAATCCTCACACTAGAGGCAAATTAAAAAATAGAAATAAAACCATACGGAAGCAATTAGAATAGACGAAAGTAATCGGAAATGATCGCCACTCCCTTTCCGACCACTACCATGTTCAACCTGGCTCTGATACCATGTTAAAATATATTATAAAGAAAGAATTGTTTATTAGAAATTGTGTGTTTACAATGAGAGTTTAGGCACCTATTTATATACAAGCATAAGAGACTAATTAGGAATAATGCTAAAAAAGGAAGAATCTAAATTAGTACCTAATTTATGGACTACTAATAATATTATCTAAATTAGTGCATAAGAATAATATTTACAATATATATTACCATATATTAACAATAGTAAAACTAGAGCATCTTCATCAAAACAGGATGATGATGAAAGGAAGTTTCCATATAGCTAATTCTATTTATTGGGACTAAAATTTTACTTATGCCGGGTGACACTAGAATTAGAACTTATGAGATAGTCTGAAGATGATTTAGAAAACAAGAGCAAGTAGCTGTTACAATGTAAGTTTGCAAATCAGTAATCTAAAGAAGCAATGATGAGAGACATGGAAACAGAACAGGCAGGTACCTCCAAGGCTCCATCACTCCAATGCTTATCTGCTGCAGTTTTCAATCTAGTTTGAGCTCTGTCCTTTAAAATCTACAGGACGATAAAATAATCAAACAATTGTAGAAAAATACAAAGCTTTTTCTTCAAGTTAACTAAAATTGAAGTTCAATTCTCAAGAAGAAAAGAGGAATTTATAGATGTACACACAGTAGCAATATGTTGAATACGTTCAGCCTTCTTCTTCATGTTGCGGTCAATTTTTTCAGTATCCTCTCTCGCTCGAGCTACCATGAGAAAAAAAATAATCCAGAAAAGAAAGGGAACATATTAGAGACCTCATGGAAGCATTTCACGTCGTAACGAAATAGAATTATTAATGAAGCTTTCTCATCACCACGTTGTAAACCCCACCTAAATAGCTTTAGCAGTTAAGTGTTTACTTCACTAGAAATCAATGATTTCCTTTAAAGGAAATTTCCTTACAAAATATCTAAATATAAAAGAAAAGAAACTAAAGTCTTCAGCAGCAATAAATTTTTCCACTTTTCCACAAGATTTTGATGGTAATAGTGTGGTACTTCAAATGCCTTTGGATGAGAGTTATTGATTCTGGAAAAAGGAAAAAGACTTACCATCAAGTTTAAGAAATCCTGAACCAATAATAGCAAAATCTTTGCGCACACGGGCATCCAACCTCATAATTCCACTGTCAGATAAATTGGGAAATCATGAACAGAGATATTACACATTAAAAACAATTCTAAAAAAGAAAGGACATGAAAGTGTGGACAGATCAAACTTACCAATCTATTACTTTAAGCCACACTAAATTGAAAATTTCACAGTAAAGAAAATCTCTTTTTTTTTTTTCTCCTTTGAAGATTTAACTTGAATAAAATATTTTCTAAAATGGGACCGAATGTGCTTAAATTTCAAAGTTTTGAAGAACTCATGTATGTTTCAGAACAAATTTGCATTCACCATATTGTTTCTTTAATCCTGAAATATTCTAGACTGGAAGCATTCTTATCACATCAAGCTAACAGTTGCTACTGTGAATGAATGAACTGATGATAAGCTTTATTAATTAGAAATAAATGAAAATATGATACAATATATTACCGTGAAAGTAAGATGATGTCATTGCGTGCTCTTTCATTTACATATTTTGCATCATTATGTACAAATTTACAAGCTTCAGCTAAGCCCTGACTTGAGTGAATAACTCTCCCTAGCATGAAAGAGCACTCATCTTCCTCTTCTCCGTTTTGTGCACTGATACAAAAGAGTTTGCTATCAGTTAAAAGTTCCAACTGAATCTCTGATGCAAAACAAAATAAAAATGAAGATGCATAAAAAAGAGAATCATTAAGCATGGAACATTAGCACCTCTTCCATGCACAAACGAAATGATCATTTGAAAGATTACAATTGTACAAATAGGAAAACATAAAACAACGAACCAACAGACAAAAAATTTTAGTGCTGTAGATTATAGAATATTTTTATTAAGAGAAATGAATGGCATGCCATAAGTATACTGGTATGGTTCCAAGTGTTTTGATGACAAAGAATATGAACTTCTGAATGAATGAATCATATTAAGTCATGAATAGTCAGCATGTTTATAAGAATTTGTGAAATTGAAAATAAGTATATCAAATGTTAGCTGAAGTTTTCATATACTTAAGAGTTCATTCACATCAATTATTCCACCAAAGGAAATCAGGATCACATCATTAATTATTCTATGAATATCAATTTATCATTCCAGTTTATTAAAGTCATTAGCTTTTGATTTTTGAACTAATGACCATAGTCTTGACAGTTCAAAACTACAGAATAATCACAAATATTTAATGAAGCAATTTAAGAAGTCGGCAAAACTATGGAACAGCACTTCATTACAAACAAGACATTTCTCCACATAATCATTTGTTTCTAGGATGTTCGGATGTGATGATTTGTGCAGAACCCTTGTACCAATCTCAAGACCAACAAATGAATCTTCGTATAGCAAAAGTACAGTATTTTTTCATGCATGCATGTTTATATTATGCTTCAGGATGAAGAAGATACGTGATGTTGTATTTTTCCTTCAGCATTTGTTTCTAATGCACTGCTCCTACAGATAAAAATTAAAATAAAATTGTCTGCACATTCCCTTTTACAAATCACAATTTAAGCCTGAATGTAACTAAAACCTATTTGACCCATACAACAGCTAAGAAGTGATTGTAAAATATTATCACTTGTCAATCCTGTTTCACATGTTAGATGGTTGGACATTTGTTATTGCTATTCTTATGCTAATTATCCATGTTACGACACCATGCACTATGATTCTTCACAAATCATACCAGTACATGATTACAAATATAGAGGAGTTGCGGCTATTGTATAAAACTGACGCATAATTTTCAGAACGGAAGTTATCCTATTGATGCTGTATTCATGCCTGTTCAAAATGTGAATCATAGTGTTCATTCTTATGGAAATGGGAATGAAAAGCAAGAGATACTTTTTCTCAAAATATGGTTACTTCGGGTTAAGAGAAATGGAATTAGAAATCTCCATCAACAACATCAAAATATTAACAAAAATAAATAAAGCACGGACATATAAGAAAGAAGAATCTAAGCATGGAATGGCAAAAAATTTGATTTAGCTAAAGAAAACTACAAGTTCTTTAAATGTTATGACCTGGTGCTATCAGAGGTATCAGCATAAGGTCTAACACGCTCTTTTTCTTCAGTTCCGGGAGTTCTTGTTGAATAGCATAATGTAGAAGATTTCCGAGAGACAACAGACTGATGTCCATGTATTCCCCAAAAGTTCTCACATGAACCCAATTTTGTCGTCAAGAGATGTGCAGTACTGAGCTGCTGCAGCTCGATTCCTTGATTAATAGGATGTAACTTGCTTTGAGACAGTGACTTGGCAAAAGAAAATATAACTCCACTTGATCTAGAGGTATTTATGCGTTGAGTCAAAAAAGCACTGCTTGAGACCTTGCTTGCTTTAAGTGCCATGGGAAAGATGAACACATAAATTAAATGATACCAGCCAGCATTCCTTATAGCAGCTCAATGCTTAAGTGAGAACAAGAAAATTATTTACAGTGTCAAAAACTGCCTGTATCATGCGTTTCAGAGAAGAGAATTCAAAATACTCCTACCCTAGAGGTCACATCAGAAGGATATGATAAAAAAATAAAATCATGAAACCCCATTTTTGCAAATTCTGAAATATGCTTCTATACTAGGAACATGAAAATGAAGGAAAGAATTTGCACTTTCAATTTTTTAACTAGGAAAGACCACAGATTCGCAACATTAGCTTTAAAACAGACTTCTATCCAGCAAAGAAATCACATTGCGAAAAGGTCAAGACAATTTTTCCTCTACAATGATTGTCTTACTATTGAATTCATATATAATCAAGCTTTAAGATGTTATAAATGGCAAATAAACCATAATATTTGAAAAATATGATATCAACAATGACATCTGTGGTTGATCAGCGTAGAAGAGTTTACTCCCTCCATTCCTAATTAAGTGTCATTTTAAAACTTGTTAATGTGCATAGGAAAGCAATCTTTTACTACTATATATTTCAAAGGACCATCATTGGCAATGAGCGTATGACTACATGAACCAAGTTCTCAAATTTAGACAAACCCCTATTAAGATCATTTCAAAAACTATTAAATTCTGAAAAAGTTCCGATAGAATTTAAGAATTGGTGTCCAGAATACAGGCATGAGCTGAGTGAGCATTAAAAACTTTAATTTTTTCTTTATGGTGAAATCATGTTCAACAAACCTCACTAAAAATAGTGAAATAATAGCCCCAAATTCCAAAGTGCAAATTTAAAAAAAAAAAAAAGCAGAAACATGTTTTAGAAATTTAAAACATGAAGACATGCAGAGAGAAAGAGAAAGAAAACTGACCACAAAGAAAGCAAGCAGCTTTTGCGTAACAGAAGGAGAGTAGAAAAGGGATTAGGTTATATATGAAAATGCAGAGTGGGGGAGTTGGGGTTGGGTCCCAGAAGAAGAAATAGCAGCCACAAGGAAAGGATGTGGCTTAGTGATGGCCAATACTAACAAACAATAAATCAGAAGTATAACATTTGCAATTAATAATGAGAGTGAAATTGAGATTAATGAGAGCCAATCGACTGTTTCTTGGATTGTCGTTTCCTCCATTTTCCATAATTGAAATTTCGAGACGGCATGGCTTCTTCTTGTCTATTTCTCAACCCCACCATTGCAATTAAACGCTGTCGTTTCATCCACCACTGAATGCTCACTCAAACTCCAACTATACCATGCTCAAAGCAGTCACGGTTCCTTATCCGAAAATTAAAATTATTTGAACCCGCATTCCATGCACTATATATTGAATGAAAATTTTATTTAATAATTCTTTTTTCAAAAATAGTTTATATTATTTTTTTAAATAAAATGTAAATTTCATTGATTAAACTTTATTTTAAGAATAAAACTTCATTGGCTAATAATAATAATATGAGTTGAACAAATGACATATGACAAATAAGAAATGAATAATAAAAAATTGAAATCTCTTGTTTGTGAGTGATTATATTAATTCATTGTTTATATTATTCTAACACTAGGTGGTAAATATTACAGAGATGCTATGTGTGGGTGGCGTGGTGGTTGAAGAAGTATCCCTTATGCTCCAAATATTCAAGGTTCAATCCCTATGTGATGCAGCATCCCCTATTAACCTATTAACTGTGTGCTCCATAGCGGATAGGTTAGCAAAGTTTGCGATAGGTGGCAGCTTTTCTCTTCTCTACCTAGGTTTGTTAGTGAGATTCTCTTGGCTAATACAATACTGTGAGAGTGTAATGGGTCTAAACACTCTATCTCATTTAAAAATTTTATTTCCAAATGAGTGCTGGTCTATGATTTGTTCCATTTCATATCTAAATCTCTGTTCAAAAATAATTGTCCAACTTATATTTATAGGAACTTTAAAAAATAGTAATTATTTTATTAAAAATATAAAATTTATTTATTGAATAATTACTTAAATGTTTATTCAATTTTTAAAGTCTATTATTTATTAATAATTTAAGTGTATAACAGAAAAATTACCAGTTAATTTTGTTCTAGTTTAGAAATGGGATACTTATTATGAGAAAAAAAATAGAAGTTTAAACACTTATTTTAAGACGGAGAGAGTATATAATATGAAAAGTAAATTTAGATATGCTACATCCATTGTAACAACTCAGAATGTTCAATTGGTACAAGAAACTTTTGAAAGAATACATGTCACTTGAGAGAACAAATTCTAAGAGAACAAAATAACTTTGTCACGTGATCATCTTCTTCCTTGTCAAAACAGGAACAAATTATAATGTTGATAGATACAAGAAACTTCATTTAATTGTCAAAACCAAGAGTTGAGAAGATTTAATTTTACGAAAATTGATTCTAAAATATTTTTTATGAAAATTTCTATTTCATGGAGATTAAATAAAGATGGGCTAATACTAAATTTCATTATGAACTCTTAGTGAAATTGGATTTCTTTCTTTTTTTTAACATAGATATAACTCACGCACCTGAATGTAAAGAGCGGAATTCGAACTCCGTCCACTTGAACGTAAAAGCATATTGTTTACCAATTCTACTAGGCCCTTAATCACTCGAAATTGATCACTCTAAAATGAACTTTATACAAAAATCATCCTAAACTTTACATGAAAGTTTCAATGACACTATAAACTCATTTTAAAGTCCAAAATTAAATAAAATTTTAAAATTTATGGACCTTCTATGAAACTAAATTGAGATTCAAAAACTTGTTATCAATTTGTAAACAGAAAGAAGGAAAACAGAGGAGAGAGAGAGGGAAACTCTCTCATCAATCGCCACTAGCACATTACCACCGCTACGACCTTTAACCAGTGACTTCTTACCGTATTGAAGAGCTTGAGTTGACGAATCTCCTAGTGGTGACTGATCATCCAGCCGCCACTTCAACTTGCTAGAATCACGTCTCAAAGTTTCAATCACCAAACTTTTGATTGGATTTTTCCATCAGTTTTCGGCAGCTCTATTGCTCCGATAAGAGTATGTAATTTCTTCACTTCCTTCTCTTCCTTTTGATGTATGTTTGTGAATACAAAAATTTTCTTCCCGAACTAATATGAAATTTTTTACTTTAATTTTCTTAATTGTTGCTTGGATCTTATCCTAATTGACTCAGTTTTCTCATATGGACACCGTTCTAAGTCCTTTTTTACCTATCAACTCATTTTCTTCACTTGAACTTCATTTTTAACCTCTAATGCGTCCAACGATCATAACACTCTTTTGGACATTGAAACTAAAAAACAACATAAAACAATGAAAATGGGCTTAACAGGCCAAAATGGCTCGGACCGAACCAAGACAAGCGTGTACCAACTTGCCTAGTTGGCCTAATTAGCCACCATGATCGGCCAGCTCGACACGGTCGACCAGGTGATTTATGGGCCACACCGAGTATATTCCTGAAAAATTCTACGGATAAGCTTCTAAAGTTGATAAGCCCCATTCTCTATTCGTTCAAACTTTAAACCTATCCGAAAAATTATATTTTAGCCCCAAAAATTAGCACTTCAATCCCTATAAATTACCCTCCAAGTCACTGGCTATTTACTATAAATAGACAAACCTTGGGTCACTTTCAAATCAACTATATATTGGCATTCGATTGTCTAGAAATTCAAAGTTCTCTTCTCCCTCTCTCTCTCAAGCAATCCTTTTGAGTTCTTCGATTTTAACAACTCGATCAGACTGATTTCTCAGTCAAGTATGACATTTTTACTCTGATCCTCCTTCAATTGCTCATATTACAGATCGTTATTTTGTTCATCCTTGCATGAAGGTAGCGGCATAAGATTGCCTCCAAAATCTCTTAATCCATGTCAATATGGATGTGTGAACTATAATGCGGCCTTGATTTCTAATTCCAGTTAAATATTTAGGCAATTTCAACAACAATTACTATGTCTTGTTAAGAATATAAAATTAAAATTCTTTCAAAATAGTAGGGGTGAGCAAAATTAACCGAAAACTGAAACCGAACCGTTACCGAACTGAAAATCGGTGAACCGAACCGATCGGCTTCGGTTGATAAGATATTGAAATTTCGGTTTTCGGTTCGGTGGTCGGGTTCAGTAGTTAGTGAACCGAACCGAACTGAAAACCGATATCGAACCAAAACCTAGTACTATATAACCTAAGTTAACCCTAAAACTCATCTTAATCTAACCCTTTACTAAAGTTCTGCCGCCCCTCTCTCCATCTTCAGCTTCTCTTCTATCCATCTTCTCTTTATCCACCTTAATCTTCTCTTCTATCCATCTTAATCTAACCCTTTACTCATCTTAATTCTTTCAAGCTTTTGAGTGATTGAGATCTATGAACTGACGATGAAGGAAGAAGAAGATGACGACGAAACGGTGAAATCCTTCCCTCTCATCTCTCTGTTTCAAATTTTTCAGATTTTTCTGGATTGATTCGATTTGGTGTTGTAATTCATAGAACTCTAATTTTTTGCTTGATTTATTTTTATTATTTATTTTCAATTTGTTATTTGGTGGTGGGTAATGATTAATTTGTGTTAACAATTGATTTCATCTTTTTTATTAATAAATATAATTATTTTTTCCTACTGGATTTTCAATTTGATTTCCCTTCCTCTTTGTTTTTTGGTGATATATAGACTTTTTAACTTCACCTGACGACCGGCAAGAAGTTGCGGCAAGGAGTTGATTTTTTGTGTTGATTGTTTATTTGAGAAATCACGCTAATGAATCGGAGAAGACGACCGGCATTTTTTAGCAAGCCTTTTTAATTTATTGTTCTTTACTAATAATTAATATTGAGATGTAGAATTGTAATTTGCTTGGTTTATATGTGGGGATCTAGATTATTTTTGTGTTAATTTTTTTTTGTTAAGATCACTGTTTTGAGAAAAATATGTATGAAATTTGACAATCATATTCATTGTAATCTTTTTGCTTTGTAAATTTTTAGTAATAAAATTTTGTGTTTGAATGAGATAGTTATTGGAATTTTGCAGAATGTTATGTTTGTGCTGAGAGGCTGATAATGGAGATTTAGGTGATTCGTAATTTCGGTTAAAATCGAAACTGAACCAAATCGAACCGATAATTTCGGTTCGGTTTTATATCGGTTTTGCATGTCATCGGTTCGGTGTTCGGTTTTTTCAATTTCCTATCGGTTTTGATTCGGTTCTTTTAATTCGGTTCGGTTCGGTGAACCGAACCGAGTTTGCTCACCCCTACAAAATAGCATGTCTAAGATAGCTGTCATAATTATGCATAATAAATTGAAGACAGCTTGTAAAAATGTTATAATTAATACTTTAGTAAAAAAAATTAGAAATTTCCATGATTATATTTTAACTAAAATTTTAACTTTAAAAAACATAAAATATTTTAAGTAAATTTTTTATTTATAAATATATTATTATTATTATTATTACGTATCGGTACTCAATACAGTTCTGGTTCCGGCAATGTTCCATTTTACTAGTTCTTTTTCAGTTTTGGTAGGTTGTTGGTATTGGTTCGAAGGTCTGAAAACCATGCACAATTCTAGTATCAACCGACTTTAAGTTGCAGTTGAGGGGCATATTGAGAATGTATTCTCATATTGAATAATAATCACAAGTGTGATATCCTTATAATTGAATGATACGTGGTCTTAGCACAAGTCAAATTATTTTGGACGATTTTAGTAGATCACACATAAGGAAGTTATATTTTAACAAAATAGCACATATGTTTGTTATTTAGTATTTTCTACATAGAAAAAATGCTATTTTCCTAAATACCAAACATATGTGCTATTTTTCTAAATATCAAACATACATATGTGCTATTTAGTAAACTAAACTTTATATTTTGCTATTTACTACAATAATCCAATTATATTATACAAAATGGGTCTATAACTCATTCACTTATAAGCCCACATATGTGTACGGATCCATGGACTTTGACAATTTTTATTTTCACAAAAAGCTTGAGTCTTAGTTTGGATGCATTGTCTATACTAACTTGGACATGAAAACACTTTGTCACGAACCTAGATTTATTTGGGAGGGATTTCAGACCACCCCATATTTTATTTTGTTTTAAATTTCCTTTTTAATTTATTTTTTAAAAAATAAAATCTATAAATAATTATAAGTATTCACTTATGTGGTCTTTTCACCTTCCATCATCACTCCTTTCTTTAGAAAATCAACACCATAGCTTAAATTTTTTAATGCTTTTGTTAAATATAGTTTTTTTTTTCAAGTTTTTTACATCTGAAGATTAATAATATCAGTAAAAAAAGGAGTACATATTTGATTTATATTGAATCTGTTATTGGGAATAGAAGATTTGCACATAAAATTATTTTGCATCAAATCTGTCAATTTCATTAGCGAATTTGCATTTAAAATTCACACCTCCACTAACTTGAACCTATTCTTATAATTAGTTTTAAAATCAATCTACCTTCGTAAATTATTTCTCTTTTTAACCTATTTTATCATAATCCTTGCTGGCAACCCTCCCCTTTGGCACCTACTAATTTTCATAAAGCACTTATAGATCATAAGTTTCATGCTATTTGATGATGTGGCTAATATTTCCACCTATTCACTAAACTTAATCCATGTTCATTTATTAGAAACCACATAGACACATGTTTGAGTAAATACATGATGATTTCAGTTTAGCAAAGAGTTAATTCGTTTAAAGTTTAATAATGATGATTCCAGTTTAGCAAAGAGTTAATTCATTTAATTTTTAATAATTTTATATTTAAATTAGCTGCTCATAAAGTATAGAACTTCATGCGCATAAATTTACTAAAAATTCATATGTCTAGTTGTGAATTTGATTTGTAGAATATTGTTCAAAATCTTCTTCCATTGAGAAAAAAAATTAAAAATTAAAATAAGAGAGAATTACTCTTAGATTTTTTTATATTGGACTTAACTTAATATACTTCAACTAATGCACTGAAAGATCTTGTAGTTTATAAAAATTAGAGTTTAAGATCATTCTATCCAAAATTTCCTATGACACCATTAAGCAAATGTGGAAAAAGATAACAATATCCCTAAGTATTTTAAACATTAAAATAATTTATTTTAATATGAATAATTATTTTTTAAGTTCTTGAGATTTGATCTAACTAGGGGTGTTCATGTGC
>CATIWJ010302096.1:0-10586 GCA_949640765.1 Croton laevigatus
TACAAGCCATGTCAAGAAAATTCAGATCGATAATGATCTTTTTGGCTCCAAAAGACCTTTAACTTTCCATAAGTATAAAGACCAACACAAGAACCGGAATAATTTCATCAAGACCAATTGGATCATGCATGAGTATAAACTCGAATCCAACCACACCGTATGTTCCAATTCATTATATATATGTATTTATCTCTATTATTTTGAGCCATTGGTATAATACATGCTTTTACTATTGTAAAATTCTTACCTGCATGCACCCGGTGTATACTCAAAATGGTTCCAAAAACGCATAAATTTATCATAAATTAGCAATTCAAATCTTTCATGACGCTTCTTGGCTGTAAATGAGCTGAATTGATTTTTTGTATATGCATGCATTAAACAATATTATGTTCTTGCAAATCCTTTTTTTATTAGGTTTTTTTTCAGGAATGGAGACTTTGCAAGATTAAGTACAAAGGAAAGCCAAGTATACATGAAGAAATGGAGAAGATGAGACAACTTTACTCATCAAATAACAATTTGGAAGCTGGTAGCTCTAATTCAACTAATACCCAGTTGGGTTCTAATGATAAAGAACGAGAAAAGCAACAGCAAGAACAAGAACAAGCTTTGGTAACAACGGAAACGGAAGAAGATTATTCTTACTGGAATATGCAAGAACAATTTCCCCAAACTCCATTTTATGATCCTAATTGTTTCCATGAACAATTAGATCCCAACTGTAATGACCAGCAATTTCCAAGTCTTTGGTCTTGGTAGAATGGCTGCTTGAGTTTGGAGTTGTATATAGTTTTTGATTAATGTATTTATTTCTTGATGTTATGAGTTTTTTCAATTATAAATAAATCTTTCTTTACTTCTTCTTACGTTTCATGAATTAGAATTTTGTAGGGTATCGTTCTTAATTTTTCTTGCCTAATATTCATAATTTCGTGCCTAATTTTCAAGTTTTTTACATAATAAAATGAGATCCAATTACGGGTTTGGGCACAGAATCCAAAATTTTTGCAATGTGGAGTTTCCTTCCCAACAATTCCAAAATTTCAAGCTAAGTTTAGTACAAAAAGAATGCAATAAAATAGCTCAATTTAGTTCAATATGCTTTTTTTTTTTTTCAATATTAACTTCTAAATTATGGTTTAGGCTAGGGAAACTCCTCCTATCTATTGTTACCTTGTAATGGATGATCTAGTCACATTAGGGGTGTGTATCGGTCGGGTTTGGGTCAACCCGAGCTGAACCTGAACAATCCGAAATTCGAAATTACATCTCTCCTACCCCGAACCGGACCAATATAATTTCATGCTCCTACCCGAACAATCCGAAAAAATTCGGGGCCCGACTCTTTTAACCCGAATTACCCAAAAACCCATGAGTCAATTCAATCACCACCAAATCTTCAGCAAAAAAACAAATATCAATTTACAATATCAGTTCATCAATATTTACATACAATCTCAGCAAAAAACCACAAGGCGACCAAGCTCTTCTTTTGACAACCCCTCAGTACTTTCAGATCCATCCTTTTGTAACTCCTCAACATTTTCCTTTTCATATGGCTGAGTCTAAAAATAAGAAATACAATTCAGAGTCAAGATGAAGGAAGACTCAATTTAATTAACTAGCAAGAATTATTAAATTACTTTCAGGAATGCATGAATCAAAGAAAGGAATCATAATGACTAACCTTATCTAGTAAAGAGATCACTTATGTTATCATCCAAACTTAAACTTTCCTTTTGGTCATCAGTAGAATCATCCCCACCCTTATCTTTATCCTCAACCTGTTTTTCAGTCATATCTTCTTTTTCTTATCCTCTTCGGTCACCGGTAACGGTGCTTTCAGGTCATGATTCTTACTTCAATCGAAAGATCTCTTCGAGGGGAGTCCAAATTGATACTCATGTTCGTCAGATGATGGCCGGAGCTACTCAAAAAGCTCGTCAAAATTTTCTCTCTTTTCTACCATTTTTGTCGATCTATCTCTCTCTGGTGTTCTCTCTCTCTCTCTCATGCAGCCGGAAGGAAAAAGAAGAAGAAGGAGAGGGATCGAAGGTGGTGGTGCCTAGTGGTGGCAAACGGAAAGGCGGCGGCAGCGTTACACTTACCGTTGCTGCTGCTGGTCGAATGGAAGAAGAAAAATTGGTTCCCCTGTAACCTATTCTTTGATGGTGGCGGCTATAAAGGAAGGAGAAAAAGGTGGTGCTGGCGGTGGTGTGGCTGAGGTGAGGAGGAGCGGCGGCTGATGAATTAGTGATGATGGAACTCATTATTAGACGAAGAGGGAGTTAATAACTTGGGTTTTGTTGGATTTAAATGCTAAAATGATGTAGTTTCATCCCTTTCCTCGGGTTGTTCGGTCGGGTCGGTATTTAGTTGGGTTAAACTAAACAACCCAAAACTCAAACTTCACCTAAAACCTCCACCCGAATTGACCCTACTAACCCGATTATACCGAACTGATCACTTCGGGTCGGTTTGGTTCAGTCGGATTATTCCGGCGGTTCGGTTTCTGCACACTAACATTATTTTCGAGTAATAGTAAGCGATTATGTGTGCAATACATTATAAACCCATAAACTAAATGAAAATAGAGGATAAAAATGATGTATTGGAGAAGGGCGAGGCAAGAAAATTTTGCTTTGAGGTGAAAAATTATAAATTATACAAATTGAAAAATTACAAAAATTGTCATCAAGGCTTGTCGAAAAATATACTATTTTATCCTTCAAATTTTAAAAATATAAAATTTTAAAAATATAATCTTTTATCCTTATATGTTGATTTTATTAGACTAAGGGCCCATTTGGTTTAGCTATTCGTACCAACAGATTGCTGATAGCTGATTGCTGGTGGCAGATAGCTGATTCGGATTAGTGTTTGGTAAAAATTTAGTAGCGGTTACAGTTACAATGTGACATTACCAATAAAAGTATAATCATAATTATATATTAAATATTGATTTTAATTTAATATTATTTTAATAAGATTAATAAAGTCCCAATATAAATCAGCTATTAGCTGGAATGAAAAAACTCTGCACAGGAGTTTATTGAAACATCAGGTACTTGAGGTTCCTAACTGCTATCAGTTGCTGATTTTAAAATTTACCAAATGCCTAAACTCTAACTGTTGGGTATCCAACAGCTATCAGCTATATGAAATAGTTAAACCAAACAACCTCTAACTTGTCATTTTATTGCAATAACCTATTTTTTGTCAATCCTCTAGCTAATTACATAATTAATCTTACTAAACTTATGTGTTATCATTTCTTCTAGAAGAATTTGTAATTATTTTACCTCATAAAAGTTTCAAATTCGTTGCCAAAAATAGTTTCTTATTCTTTAACTGATGAGTTGTTAGAAATGTAATTTGAGATTTATAAGTGAATAAAATAAAATACTTATAAAATAAATATTAATTCATAGATTTAATAAGGTGAATTCGGTAATAAGAAAATCAAAGTTACAAATACTTATAAAATAAATAATAATTTATAAATTTAGTAAGGTGAATTCAGTAATAAGAAAATCAAATGAAATAATATTATTTTCATAAAAGGACAAATTAGTTTAAAAAAAATGAAATATAAAGATAAAATAGTATATTTTAAAACTAAAGTGAAAAAATGTATATTTTGATAAAACTCATAGACAATTTTATAATTTCTACTATAAAGATACTTCATTTTTTTATTTGAAAATATTTAAATTTTTTAAAAAATTAAAAATATTTAAATATAAACATTAGCATGAAATTAAAATTTCCTAAAGAATTAATACTTTCACTTGTTATTTTATACAAATACAGCAATACAACAACAAGCCTAAGTCCTAAATAAGTTAGAGTCCAACAGTTAACCTCTCCATTCTCCAAACATAACAAAAACAGACACAATAGCCTTAGGTACTTAAAAAAATACAACAATACAATAAATAAAAATTTTAAAATAATAATAAGCCCAAATAACTATCCATTATAGCCCAGTAAATAAAATGAAAAGAGTGGGTATAACTAGAGAAGTAGAAATCTACAGAAATAGTATTAGAAAGAAAGTGACAGAAAAAAGTGCATAAATAAAATAAAGATTTCTCATATTTGAGTGGGGGCGTCAAGTGACCCCACTAATGACTAGTTGGTCTCATCTCTCTATTCAAGATAACTTTTTAAAATTTAACCTTATAAATAGACATCGTCTAATTATATGACCATTGGTAAATTTTATTGGGAATTGTTATTTTCAGAACAATATTTGTTAATGCTATAATTATTATTTTATTTTTTATTGTTTGTTCTGACATTAATAAATATTGCTCTGAAAATAATAATTTTTATTTTATTTTGTATGGTTTTTTATTAGTAAATTAAAATATTTTTTAAATTAAATTAGGATTCAAACTTCTAACTTCTAATCAGAAAGTGTTACTCTAATCATTTAAGTTAGATATCCTTTGCTTTTATTGTGTATGATTACATTAACTACAATAGTTAATTCATATTAGTAATATTGAAGATGTTCTAATTACTAGTGATGATAATATATTTGGGGTCAAAATTAAGAAATTCAATAAAAAAAAATCATTACTTCAATTAGGAAGAATTTTGTTTTACCAATAATATTCTCTTGGTCTGGGTTGATTCACTCAAATAAGTATCTAGACATGTTTGAATTATGCTAATTTTTCAAATTTATATTTATATTTTACCCCTATTTAACAATAATATTTATCTATTTGCATTTTTTTTTCAAAGATACGAATTTCATTAATAATCTCACTCACTTACCAAATGGAGATTTGGTAAACAATTAATTGTGTTTTCAAACGTGCATGTGCACAGTAAAAATGGACCCAAAAAGGCCAGCAAAAATATACATGTGGGGCTTGTATCGGACGTGACACATTTTTTTTTACAATTTACAAGTTCATATGATGAATCTTCTATGAAGAATCAAAGACAAATCAATTATTAAAAATGCAGCCTTATTCGATGCGATATTCAAGATAATCTGTCACAATTCTTCAGTTCACATTAATTTATACTTCAAGGATATATGTTTCATATGCATTATTAAGATTATGTAATAATAGCGAATCATGTAAGATCTGACTAATTTTGTTCGTTGTCTTTTGTAATATGATGCAAAGAATCTAGACTCTTTTTTATTATGAAAGATATTTTACAAGTAGGCATTGTTTGGTGAGGTGTTTTTCTTTGTATATATATATATATATATAGGTTGTATGTATTTCATTTTTCATTTGACGCGAATATTCTCAAATTTGATTTGATAATATTTATTAAACCTTTATTAGTATGTTAAAAAAAATAATTAAACTTTTATTAGTCTTTCCACATTTTGATTTATTGGCAATACAATATAATACAAAAACAATGGAATAATTACAATTAGACTACGTTTGTGATGTTTTGAGAGACGGAGGGTATATTTTAGTAAGAAGAAGAAATATGTAAGTATTAGAATAGAATCTTGAGCAAGTGGTAAAACTACTAATTGCAAATCTAAGTGATGTAAGGAAGAGATAATACTATGTACTCACCCAAAATCAAAGTCATGTTAGTAAGTAGGGTATAGCGCCCACATTTTTGTGTAAGAAAATCTTAGGGTCCCATATTTGTATGGTATGTTTTATCTTTTATGCTTCAAAAATCAAGTTTATGATTATTATTTTTTTTTATTGGAGTCTTTTTTTCTTTTGTCCAAATGTTTGGAGAGCTTGTGTTTATGTCTGGCTGTCAATCATAAAATCTCCTGTTTTTGATAGTGAGGTTTCTAGGAAAATTCCCACTTAGTTCATCCAAATTTATTAAAATCATATCAATTTCAAAGTCATTGACTAGCTTATAATTCTGAAAACATATCATATCATATAAATTTCAAAGTTATTGATTAGCTTAGAGGGTTGGTTCAAATTTGGTACAAGCCCAACAATTTCATAAATCAAATCCATTTGATTTAGATGCACTTTTCCCATTATCTTCTACTTTTAGATTTTTAAGGGAGACTTTGACCCAAATTTTATTAAATTTGAAAATGAAATTTAAATTTATATCCATTATATTATATTATATATAAATAGGAAAAACCAAAAGTCTTAAAAGTGTAATAACGTGAAAATTATTAAATAAGTATTTTGACTTTCTTTTTTCCAATTAACAAGTTCTTATTTGGAAAATTTCCCCCTAATCAATAATAAACCTTTTATTTGAAAGTTTTTTCCTAATTAACTCTTAGTGTTTATTAACAATAAGTTTGAAAATAAATAAGAAATAATTCCCTTTTTCATATTCCGTTAAAAAAAAATCCCTTTTTCATATAAAAAATTTTAAATTATATATTTCCTTTTCATATTTTAAAATCCTAAAAAATATTATTTGACATCATAGTTAAAATTAATGAAAAATAAAATAGGTTCACGTAAATATTTTTAAATTACATTTAGAAAGGTTAAATTGCATTTAGAAAGTTGGAAACTAATTAACTAAATGAAGAAAACATCATAGTTTCAATTGATTTGATTTCCTAATTTTACCAAATCACATCATTAATTTATATTATACTATCTTTTATTATTAAAATTAGAATTTTTTTTTTTTAAGTTTTGCTCAATTTGTGTCTATAAATAGCTTAGTGATTGTTACTAACTAATTATAATATTTATTATCATATTTTAAGAGTATTATAAATATTATTTATTAAATTAATAATTTCTGTCCAAATACAACAAAAGCTTAAGTATATGTAAAAATTAAAAAATTTTCTACTCTATTCTATAAAAGTAGCAGAAAAAAAAGAGTAATTTAAACTAATAGTTGAAATTAAATGACATTAATTATGAAAATTATATTTGTTAAGTATATCTAAAAATTATTGTCCATTGTCTTATATTGATTGCATATAATTTTTTACTTTTATTTTAAAAAAATTAAATCCCAAATTAGTTCTACGATTCTCTCTAATAGTTAAAATTTTTATTGCAAAATTAAAGGAACAACTTTTGATATTGTTAATCCTTTCAATTTTCAATTCACTCCTATCCTGTTTTATATGATATGAAGATATATAATCACTTAAATTAAAGAGTTAATGAATAATATAATAGAAATTTCACTTGTCATATTTGCAACATTATTATAAGGATATGGAAATTCTTTTACCAATTTGAATTTTATTTTTTCTTATGGATTGTGAATAAGAATAGCGAGTATAAATAACTAGAGTAGGAAACAAGGATTGTCATCTACAGCTTTGTTTTGAGTCACGAGTCTTCGGATTGAGATGTTAACGAATTAACGATAATTGATCCACAAGACGTAGCTCTACATAAGGTGAAGGGTTGGCATTGCACGTTATAATTGTAACACCCCTTAAACCCAACCGTAAATAGTCGAGCTAAGAGATACTACATTAAATATGAACTTGCTACAGAACATCTCTTTTATTTAAAATACTTAAATATTATAACCTTAAACATATTTAAATTGTTCTTTTATATAAATTTAAAAATAATACAGTACATACCAAACTAGAAGTTCTTATTTTACAAATGGAAAAAATACCCGTTGGCTTATTGATACACTGGCCGGCTACTAACGAACTCTTAACCTCTATTGATTTTATTGCTCATAACCAAAACCTACGAGTTAAAACACTTAACTCGCTGAGCAAACTTTGTCTAGTGGATACTTTAACTTTGAATAATAGAAATATTAAATATAAATGCAAAAACTTAAATTCACTTAAACATTTAAATATATCATCATAAAAGGAAAATAAACAATTAATTAATAAAAAAATGCATCAAAATTTACTTAAAATAAATTTCTTGTTTAATTTGCTCTATTAGATACTTAGACGAACCTATATTGCTCGCTTATTTTAACTTCACCAATTAATTATGTTACCAACTGACTATATTATTTCTTTGGATAATTCACCAAATAGCAAACATCAAATGGCTACATTACTCACCAATCAAATGGCTGCATAAATCGGTCGTCACCTTAATCAATCACAAACAAATCAATGGTCATAAATAAATCACCGAGAATGATCGATCAACCTTACATTAATTCAGTTCAAGTAAATTCCAGTGGAGCTTAAATATATATATATATATATTTTTAATACCATACTTTTAGTCATAAATGCTTTTATTGTTATCATCTCAATTCAAATATTTTTAAATATAATATTTTTTTTTTCCTCCTATTTTCTTCCCATATTAGTTTCAAAAAATTCTTCTTTCTAGCAGGTTATATAGCTTGTATTCATTATATGTAAAATTTACATGTTTTTCTTAGAAATATTAAATTTGAAGATTCTAACCATTTTCCTTCTTTATATTTAAAAATTATTTTTACTCATAGTTAATTTTTTATCCTCTATTAAAATTAACCTTTTTTTTAATATATTCATCTTCTAAAACGTTTGGTTAAATATACAAAATTATAATATTTTTCTTTCTTTATATTTAAGTTCAATATATATATATATATATATATATATATATATATATATATATATATATATATAAGAAAAATCAAATAATTTTATAACCTTTTATTAATTCAATATATTATCATTTAAATTTTTTCCCACATATATGTTCCATATGTTATAATTTATTTTTAAGATAAAATATTTTTTATTATTTATAAGTTAATTTTATTTGGAACAAAAGTGAAGTAATTTTAATAAAATTATTAGTAATACCAATTGAATGCATGTTGATTATGACATTGCAGTATAAAGAAACATGAATAGTTACGCAAGAAATTTGGGAGGGAAAAAAATCATGAAAGAAAAGAGAAAGTTAAATTTAATTTTGTGGTTAAATTTTGTGTTTTGTGCAAGTTTTTAAAATTCTCAATAAACTATGAAATTATGTTTGTGAACAATTTAATTATTATAAATAATTTAACTAACAATTTTAAAAAAAAAGAAAAATTCATTATATCATTTAATATCGCAAAGTTGTCAAGAAATGTAAAACTAAAGAATTAAATATGTTATTAGTATTTGAATAAAAACTTTAAGATACATAGAGTAATTATACAGTGAAGTGGATATCATATCACCTAGCTTAGTTGTAGTGATAAACCAAGAATAAACACCTATTCGGATTGAAAAATAACACCTCATCTGTGATACTTCTATCATCCTCAAGTTTCTCTCTCTTCCTATTTTGTCGTTTCTTCTTCTTTTACGTTCAATTATTCTTCTCCTTCTCTATTCAAAACATGATAACTATTCTTCTTATCTATTTAGAAAACAAAAATTATTCCAGCTGTAATCATTTTGATTAATTTGTTTCTTTTTTTTTCTTTCCGCTTCTAGAATATTATGGGTTCATTTAATTGATTGGTGAAAAATGATTTTGAGCATGTTAGGGACAAGTTTGCTGTAATATTTTGTCAATTCTTAATAAAACGAATTAATTAAAAAAATAAAGTCCTTTGAAATCCCGTAATTTTTATTGTTAATTTTTTCAACAAAACATAATCAAAATGAAAATAGTTTTCTTTGTGGAAATTTTCATCAAAATAAAAATAATAATAAAAACGTTTGCTTGCTTTAAGTAAAATAAAAATGAAAATCAATTATGATTTTTTCATCCAGAATGAAAAATGAAATGATGAACATTGTTACTTGATCAAAGAATCACAAAGATGGAAGAGAATAGAGAGTTTACAAATTTTTTAACGGAAAGAAGAATAAGCAGAAACAGCAAATAGGGAGAGAGAAAAACGAGATGGTGACTGGCTATGAAAAGGATAATTTAGGATGAGGTATAATTTTTTAGTCCAAATAGATATTTATTATTCATTTGTCACTCCAACTAAACTAGATACTATGATGTACCTGCTTCACTATATAATTATTTAGATACATGATATTAATAAGGAAATTATTGCCGACTCTTTCAAAAATATTATAACAAAATTTTAATTAGATTATCAAATTATTATTGTAAAATAATATTTTTAATATTATGTTAAAATTTCTTTCAAAAATATTATATTTAAAATATTTATTGATTCTAATAGGTTTATATGATCTAAAAATTAATAAATAATATATATACAAATATTTAAAATTGATATGTGAAAAATATTTTTAAATTTATAATTTATTTTAAATCTTAATTTTTGAGGATAAGTAAACATTTAAAAAATTCAACAATTTCTGTTGAAGTATAGGTAAAAATAAAATTTTTCGTTCCTTTTTTTAAATAAATCTATTTTTATTTTATTAATACATATAAAATCAGTAATGCAATGAAAAATATTTAAATCAACATTTCCACAAATTAAATTAGGAAACTATGACTTTTTTTTTTAAAAAAAATTAAACAATTATGAGAGGGAAAATTCATATGAAAATTCATAAAATAAATAAATATTTCATACATTTGAGTAATTATTAATTTACATCCCAAATCCAACAAAAATAATTAAAATTTAAAATTGAAAAATAACCTTAAAAAATCCAACAAAAATGCTTAAAATCCAAATATTCCTCAATGATCTGCAAAAAATCTTTTTGCAATATATTT
>CATIWJ010302127.1:0-12465 GCA_949640765.1 Croton laevigatus
CTAATGAATCTTTGTGTGATAAGTTTAGTAAGCAAATGACTAGTGAATTTGAGATGAGCCTTATGGGTGAACTCAAATTCTTTCTTGGATTACAAATTAAGCAAACCAAAGATGGTATCTTCATCAATCAAGCAAAGTATATAAAAGAGCTTCTTAAGAAGTTTGGAATAGAAGGTTCCAAAAGTAGCAAAACTCCAATGAGTACAACCACCAAGCTAGATAAAGATGAATCGGGTACGCCTATTAGTGAAAAGCTAGATAGAGGTATGATCGGATCACTTCTCTACTTAACTGCCTCTCGACCCGATATAATGTATAGTGTTTGCTTGTGTGCACGTTTTCAAGCTTGTCCAAAAGAGTCACATTTGCATGCAGTGAAAAGGATTCTGAAATACTTATGTGGCACATTGCACTTAGGTTTATGGTATCCTAGAAATACATGCATTGACCTAGTTGGCTATTCCGATGCGGATTATGCCGGAAGCCTATTAGATAGAAAAAGTACCTCTGGAACATGCCATCTCCTAGGTGAATGTTTAGTCTTTTGGTTTAGTAAGAAACAAGCATCCGTTACTCTCTCCACCGCGAAAGCGGAATATATAGCAGCCAGTGCTTGTTGTGCTCAAATATTATGGATTAAACAACAATTGCATGATTTTAGCATAGAACAAGACCAAATACCCATTAGGTGTGATAACAATAGTGCCATCAATATTTCTAGAAACCCAATAAATCATTCTAGAACTAAGCATATAGATGTTAGGCATTATTTCATTCATGATCATGTACAATGCGGTGATGTTTGCTTGGAGTTTATGGAGACGAACAACCAGCTGGCGGATATTTTCACAAAACCGCTCAATGAGGAAAAAAAATTCTATCATTCTAAGATTAGGAATGATTAATGGTATGTTTCTCTAACTCAAACATTCTATTTATTAAGTAGTAAGCATGTTCATGCATAATTAATAATGACTAATTTGTAAATGAACGCAAAATTGTTGTGCAAAAAATATTTTCCAAAACCCCCATACTGTAGATTTTTGCTACATTCTTTGACCTGTAACTGGGTTACGGTCGCTACCCTATGGTAGCGGTCGTGACAAATTTGTTCTATAACATTTTTTGCTTTCAGCTCCTGTGTCGCGGTCGAGACTTATAGGTATCGGTCGCGACTTGATCATGTTTTCTGAATATAATCTTTTACGGTGTCACGGTCGCAATACAAGTTTCAAAAACTTTTAACAGTCAGAATCTTATCTTTTCACGCGGTTTTTATCGCTTTTTCAGACTGTAATTAAACCTTTGACCGTCTCTTTTTCAAGTGTCTCGGCCGCGACCCTACTGGGTTTTCTGAATTTTTCTCGTTTTCTCAAATATGTCATTAACTCCAATTTAATTATTCCCAACGCCTCATATTCTGTTTTCTCTTATAAAATCCGGCCTTTCCCTCATATTTTCTCACATTTAAATCATATCTTCTTCCTTTAGCTTCAAAAGCTTAATTTTCTCTCAAAATCCCCAATCTTCATTTTTTCTCTTTCTTCCTTCAAGAATGGCTCCAAGGACAAGAATGCATGCTCTTCTTCCCAATCTTGCCCCTAATAACCTCACCGAGCATGAAAGAAATCTCTTCAATTCTCATTATGCTAAAAGATTTCATCCCATTAGAACTCTCTTTGATCAAACAATGGTGAATCTAGGAGTTTATGATGAGGTAACCACTCTTCTCACCAATACCTCTCTCCTTAATATTGCCTACCTTGCTCCCACTTCCTATAAAGCCTTATCTTGTGAAGTTCTAGCCTCCATTACACCCACATTCAATCTCAACGAAAGACATCAAAAGGCCACCATTCAATCCATCTCTTTCAAAGCCTTTGGTGCTCTCTACAATATCACTAGGGAGGAAATTGCAAATATTTTCAACCTTTCTCAAGGCACCATCACCAAAACAAACAACCTTACGCTTCAAGATCAAATTGAAACTTGGCAAGCTATCTCGGCGGACCAAGTTTATAACCCCAAAATTGCCAAAGCCTCCGCGTTTTCTGAACTACAATATTGGCTCCTTCACCAGTCCATTTCCTACTCCATTCTAGCCAAAGAAGGAAGAAACAAGGTCTCAAAAGAGGACCTTCTACGTCTTCATTATGCTCGCACCTCCACGCCTTACTGTGGTGCAACGGTGCTGTTTCTCACCTTCTTGACGTCCAAAAGAACAAGAAGGTAACCCCCTATGTTCACCACATTCTTACCTACCTTGCCTCCTGAGTCGTCAATAACTTCTTTAGCTATCCTACTATTCAATCCTTCTGTGAGAGAGATATCAGAATTGAAAACACTAGCGTTATTGACATTATCTATCTCACTATTGATTCTAAAATCCTCTCACAAAAGGTTCATGAATTTCAAGGTAACAAACCCTTCTCTACTGAACCAAGAATTGGAGCACAAGAACAACCTCAAGAACCTCCTCTTCAACCTTCTTCTAGACCCTCTAAAAGGCCTACAATCTAAGACATTCCTATCCCCACTTCTCTCCCTTCTCCAAAAACCACAAAGGATAGGCATCGTCTAAAAAATATTGAAAAATGGCTCAAGGCGCTCTACCGAAAATTTCAAGCAAGCTACTCATCCGCTTCAGAATCAGATGATGAAAATAATCCTCCTCCGGTTCAACCTACTAGTGGAGCTGGTCCTTCTGTGCCACCCTTACCTCGCACACCTTCATCTTCTTCCTCTTCCGGTTCAATCCCCATTGAGGAACAATTTGCTCTCCAAGAGAGAGCCAGTGAAGATGTTGCAAAAGGCAAAGGGATTAATCTAGGAGATTAGTTTCTAGTTTGTTTTTTATGTTTTTCACTCTGTTTTCAGTTTATGTTTCAATTTGTTCTCTTTTATTCTAAGTTGTAATCTTTTATTTTAGATGAAATGAAATGTTATTTCTTTGTCCAAATTATTTCCTTTTTAATCTTTTCGCCAAAAGGGGGAGAAATAACAATTTGTGTGTAATTAAAATTTGTGTAATTCATTTTTGATTAATCATATTACTTAAAAATTTATACATCAAGTGAGGGGGAGCAAAAATAAATTAAAATTGCAATTTAACTTAAAACATACATCATTCATAAGTTGCATTATTATTTTTAATCACAACATCAAGTACGTTTGTCAAAAAATCAAAAAGGGGGAGATTGTTGTGCCTAAGTTCCAAAATCTCTTGTTTTGACTATTTGACCAACTTATACTTGATTTTGTGAAGTTACTAATGATGTTTTAAGTGTTTTAATGTTTTATCAGTTGAATACTATCATGCCAAAACAATCCAAGTCAATATCAAAGTAAAAAACAGCAAAGTAAAGTTACTGCAACTAGGTCGCGGCCGCGACCACTATGTCTCGGTCGCGACTCAACAAAGAAAAATTTTCTTCAATCATCAGAGTGGTCGCGACTCACATGTCTCTGCCCGAGACTCAACCTCAGCACAGGAGTCGCGATCGTGACTAATGGAGTCTCGGTCACGACTCAACAGATCAAAATTTAGTGAAGCTTCTGAACTACTCGTGACTCTGAGTCGCATCGAAGTCTCGGTCGCTACTTAGTCTCAGCACAAGAGTCTCGATCGCTATTGAAGGCTCGCGGTCGTGACTCAACAGGGAAAAATTTTGTAAAGTTTTGAAATGCTCGCGACTCTAAGTCTCTCCCGCTACTTTCAAAAAAAGCCGTTGCTGCTGCATAACAAGTCTCGGTCGCGACCAGTATGTCTCTCGGTCGCGACCAGTATGTCTCGGTCGCTACCCGACAAAAGTCAGACTACTCAAACATTAAGACGCTGTCGGGCCTACAGAAAATCCTTTGGAACCATTGTCTGACGCTCCAAACAATGCTCCAAACGGCTAGTTGCGGTCACGACTCCCTTGTCTCGGTCGCGACCCAGCTGGAATTCAGACAACTTGATTTGTCCTTGACACTCTAAACAGCTAGTCTTCAAATTTCTTCTATAAATACCCTTACATACACTGATAGAAAAAAAATACACAACTCAT
This sequence comes from Croton laevigatus, assembly GCA_949640765.1. Classification (NCBI taxonomy): domain Eukaryota; kingdom Viridiplantae; phylum Streptophyta; class Magnoliopsida; order Malpighiales; family Euphorbiaceae; genus Croton; species Croton laevigatus. The sequence continues at coordinate 4,050 of CATIWJ010302127.1, forward strand.
GCACTCTATTATCTTTAATTTTCTCTACATTTTGCCTCAAATTACTTTATTCTATAAGTGTTTGTTGGGTCATCTTTAAATCCAACATTCTTTGTTGTTTTGTTTTCTTATAGTTGTGAGTTAGCTTTAAACTCATCCTTGTTTATAATTTCTGTAAAGTTTGGAGTTAACTATAAACTCTAAGTTTTGAGGTGAACTTGCAAAACCTCTCTTGTATTTGTCATTGGTGTTAGTGGAACCCAATTCCTTTCTAGGATTGGAGAAGTGGACGTAGGCTCGAGATTATAGCCGAACCACTATAAACTTCTTTTGTTTATACCACCAAATTTCCGCTTACAATTTTTAAAGGCCACTAATTCACCCCCTCTCTTAGTTGCCACAGGACCAACATGCGGCATATTGATATGGATATTATTGTATGGATTGGCGCCACATATGGATAAAGTCGGAGTGCTGCAAGGCACCCGACAGTTATTGTATTGTTATTTGATATGGAAACTGTTTAGTGGTTTCAGTACTACAGTACTATAATTATTGAATATGTGACCAATATTGGATCCTATTGTATTGTATTACCTTATCCCAAGTTCAACTAAGTAACCAGTAGAGCACAGTGACCCCATTTATTGAACTGATATTTGTTTTTCATTTAATTACATGATCACCTGTTCCGTTTCAAAGGTATTTTGTAACTTGATTTTATTATTTTATATTTCATACCCTTACCGCTTATTTAATTATTTACCTTTATAAGTTAAGGTACCTACTGGGCATTAGTGCTCAGCGAGTTATTTGCTGTAACTCGCAGGTCCGTAGACAAAGATTTAGTAGATTACAGTACCTGATCACCGGCAGCCAAGGCAACGTATAAAGTCTCTTTACTTTTGTAATAAGACATTAGTAGTGGCATGTATATAAATAATAATAGTACTCCCAGATAAATATTAGAATGTCACATACCTTAGTAACTTTTATTTATGTGATTTGAACTGAGTAGTTACCAAATGTTATAGAAGTGCTTATTTTCGGTTTATATGAGGAGTGAGGGTATAAGGACAGATTGCCGAAGTGTTTGAGATATTTTCTTTGCAGGATCCCAGTGTATAGTCGCATGGACTATTCATTTAGTCGCTGTAACTATTCACGGACTGTCCGTTCCTAGGCAAAACTCTGGCGAAATTTTCATAAAAATAAAGTTAAAATTTGGCTAAGTAGTTAATAAAGTCCATGTATGAAACATATGCCCACCTAGTAGACTAGCACATAAAAGTATATTACAGCTCTAGTACCAGAATGTAGTGCTTCTTCGGGGTCTCCAATAAGGCCTAGAAGGGGTGTTACAAAAGCACTAGACAAAGGGAAGGAGCTTGCTTGAGCTTGTGAAAAGCTCAATTATTGAGGTTTGATGCCTTAACCGAATTCTTACTTAATTTTTATTTTGATTTTCTTGAAATTTTGAACATTGTGTTAATTTCTATGTGGATTTGAAATATGATATGAATCCCTTAATTTTAACCTTGAAATAAGTTCTACTGAATGTATTGTTGAGAACTATGTTTTGGAATTTAAGCATTTGAGTTGGTTTGAACGTTGGATTTGAAAATGCAAGAAAACTCGTCTGGACACACAGGTGTCACGCTCGCGACCATCACGCCTCGGTGTGGTTGTCGTGCTCGCGACTACTTTGTGGAGAGACAGAGGGATTTCGAGGGTTCATCGCTCACGCGACGATCACACACCATGTGTTCATCGCGCTCACGACTGCCCATTTTTCCAGCACGTCCACGACCCTCACATACCCTGTAGAGGCCGCGCTCGCAAAAGTAACATGTAAAAGAGACCTCGCGCTCGCGACCCACATAGCGCGCGTGACGGTTACAACTTTTCAGAAAGATTTTGAATGAATTTAATGGAATTTGAGTGAAACGAGACTTTCTCTTGAAATTCAACATTTATGCATGATTATAAGTATTGAATATGAGGAAATTAAGTATAAGAGTTGGTCGAGAATGGAAACGTAATGGTAATTTGCATTATGAACGCTTAAGTGAATTAATACTCATGTGGCTCGTTTAGAACGCTAGAGATAAGACTGTGATGCATCGTAGGGTTAATAACAACGGGAAACATGACTATAGGTATTATGGTACCCCGGTTCGTTGAAAAAAATTTCGAGTATTATGGTACTCATTTACACGCATGAAAAAATATATATATATATACTACTCAAAAGGAGAACGGGTATTATGGTACCCAAAAGATGATATGAAACCTTAATCTTATCCTTGAGTTTTTCTAAAGCCATTAGAGTAACAATAATAAATATGTGAACGTTGGTCGATTTTCAGAGGCATAACCATCTGATTTCTCTTACAATTTTCTTGTTATATTTTAAGTAAACGTTTTAAATTGTTTTTATATGATTATTGTTTGCAACTTCGGTTAAAGCATCTACTGAGCAATAGTTTTGCTCAGCGAGTTTACCTATTTAAACTTGTAGGTTGAGGAAAGAAGCTAGGTAGATAGTCTTTTATCGCAACCGGTTGGTCAGCACAGCAGACCTATTATTTTGGGTGTAGTCTTTGGTTATTTTGAATATTTTAGTCTGGCATGTACACGAATTATTCAGGATTGATTCTCGTTATGTAATTATATTCTTTTGGATACTGGAATATTTGTAATTATGTAAATCGTATGAATTAGTAGAAATTAGTTGTGTATGATGTGGATGAATTATCTTATGAATGATTATTATAGGCAGGTTTACCGACTTGCAAACCAAGAATAGTGACGCTTCTTCTAGGCTCATTCGTGGGCTTAGAAGGGGAGTTACATGTGTAGCCCTTTTATAGGTCTACTTCAGTAAGCTTATAAGGGGCGTTACAATTTTTGGTATCAGAGCATCGGTTTAGTTGGTTCTGGGTTTAGATATAGTGAATTAACTTGCAAAGGATGACACCTAGGTGTAGGATTGGGAATAGGAATAGGATTTGGGTAATTATAGCTAGGAATATATGATATGTTATATGTTAATGTATGGTTTGATTTACTTAGATAAGATGGCCGATCAAGGAAAGAACAAGGGTGAGATACCGATGATTGAGATTAGCAGTGACTCAAGTGGGACACCTAAGAAGAAGAAGATTAAGGTGATGGTTGATCAAGAAGAGATTCAGGAAGTGTTAGCGACAGTTAGGAAATTAACTCAAGAGAGCCAAAAGATGATGAACCAAATAAGAGAATTGACTCAAGAGAATCAGGAATTGAAAGCTAGGGTGTGGTTTTGGGAAGGAGAAAGAGATAATCAAGGTTCCAATTCAATTCAAGTAGATAGACAGTCAGGAGCTATACCGAAGCGTTTGGTAGCTGTGGATTATGACTCTTGGATTGAGCCGGATCCTAGTGAGGAGAGGCATACCCCGACCAGTTTGGTGGCATCGGCTCACATTGGAGATTAGTTAGACTAGTAGTAGGTAGTAGGTTTTTGACGTAAAAGTATGTAATGTATTTTGGGATGCTAAGTAGAAGTTGTATTAGTAGGTTTTATTATAGGAAAGGATGCTATGATTTAAACTCATATGTAAAATGTTATTATTATTAATTAAATAGATATGTTTAATTAAATATTTGTGTACATGCCATATAAGATTGTTTAAAGTATATATTGTGCTGAGATTGACTGCTGTGTTTATCTATTCTTTATTGTAGCGATGTCTGAAGAAGTAGAATCGCAGAGAGCAGTTCTGGACGAGGCAGAGTCTCGCGCCTCAGTCCCTAGCTTAGCAGGAGCTCAGGAGCCTTCTATGCAACCTGAGCCAGCATCGGCACCGGCTGTACTTGGAGTTGGGTTCCCCGACCCAGGAGAGTATTTGCAACAAATGGCCGAAGCATTTCAGCAGATGGCGAATATAACCCCAGTAGCAGCAAATAAAGACGGAGATAAACGTCCACCTATCGATAAGCTCCGCAAGTATGGGGCTAAAGAGTTTAGTTCGGGATGCGCGGAAGGAGCTGAGGAAGCTGAGTACTAGTTAGATAGTACGAAGCAAGCACTAGATCATCTGAGATGTGCTCCAGATGATCGAGTGATATGTGCTACATCACTGTTGACAAGAAAAGTATACAACTGGTGGGACACAGTTCAGCAGCATGTCACCCCTAAGGAAAGGACATGGGCATTCTTCGAAGCCAAATTCAGGAAGCACTACATTACTGTGTCGTATCTGAATGCCAAAAGAGATGAATTCATCCACCTCAGGCAAGGTAGGATGATAGTTAGTGAGTATGAGAAGGAGTTCACTCACCTCATAAGTATGGGAGGAAGCTAGTAGAGACGAAGGAAGAGAGATGCCACAAGTTCCTGAAAGGATTGAATGATGAATTGCAAGTTCAGTTAGTGGCAATGGGATTCACTGAGTTTTCCAAGCTATTGTCTAAAGCACTCGAGGTTGAGAGAGTGCATATGAATCAGAGGAATAGGCATCAGAGGGCATAGCAAAAGAGGAATCAGTCCCAAAGTTTTGGTGGAGGTCAATCCTCCAGAAAAGATTCATTGGAGGTGGTTCGACCCAGTCTGAACGTCGGAGTCAGGGCAGAGGAGCTGCCAAAGCATCATCTAGTGCACTAAAAACCCTAGGAGGTTCTGGTAGGGGCAATCATGGGGGCAGAGCTAGAGGTGCCGAGTCAGCAGCAGGCAATACTGGAGATTATTACTCTTATCCTGTTTGTGAGACATGTGGACGACGACACCTTAAGGAATGTTGGTATAAAGATGATGCATGCTGGGAATGTGGCCAAAAAGGTCACATAAGGCGTTAGTGCCCAAGACTTCAAGGTGAAGCACCAACTCAAACAGAGCGTTCTCAGCAACCAGCCAGCAGAGGCCGAGGTAGAGGTCGAGGCAATTCTAATATGTAAAGGACTCAGTCGGAGACAGTTGATCGCCCTGGGACCAGTGCTCCAGCCAGGGTCTATGCTGTAAAGACCAGAGAAGAGGAGGATGCTCCAGACGTCATTGTTGGTACGTTCTCTATGTTTAGAAGATCTATTCATACTTTGATTTATCCAGGTTCGACCAACTCGTATATTTGCATGCTTGGGGATAGTGTCAAGGGATTGTCAGTAGAGTACGTGGAGTCAGGTATATTGGTAATGACACCTTTAGATGATGGGATAGTGACTAATAAGGTTATAAAGGATTGCTCGATAGAGATTCATGGTGAAATCTTTTTGGGAAATTTGATGGAGCTACCCTTCAGAGAGTTTGACGTTATTTTAGGGATGATTGGCTGCATAAGCATAAAGCTCTAGTTGATTGTGAGAAGAAAAGGTTAACCATGATGACACCAGAAGGCAAAGAAGTAATTGTTGTTGGAAAAAGGTCAGATTATCTGCATAATGTGATATCTGCCGTAACAGTAAAACATCTAATTTAGAAAGGCTGTGAAGCTTATTTGGTTTGTGCCTTAAAAGTGAAGAAGATTAATGATGGAGTTAAAAGGATACCCATAGTATGTGAGTTTCCGGATGTATTCCCATATGAATTGCCAGGAATGCCACCTAGAAGTGGAGTTCACCATATACCTATATCCAGGAGCTGCACCATTCTCTATAGCACCTTACAGAATGGCACCAGCGGAAAGCTGCAAGAGTTGCTTGATAAAGGGTTCATCAGACCAAGTGTGTCTCCGTGGGGAGCACCAGTGTTTGTGAAAAAGAAGGATGGATCCTTGAGGTTGTGTGTGGATTATCAACAGATAAACAAGTTAACCTTCAAGAACAAGTATCCCCTTCCGAGGATAGACGATTTGTTTGACCAGTTGAAAGAAGCAGTAGTATTCTCGAAGATAGACCTACGGTCAAGGTACTATCAATTGGGGATTAAGGAGGAAGATATACCCAAGACGGCATTTCGTACTCGGTATGGTCATTACGAGTTTCTAGTGATGCCATTCGGGTTAACGAATGCCCCAGCGGTATTTATGGACTTGATGAACCGGATTTTCCACCAGTACTTGGACCTAGTTTGTGGTAGTCTTCATTGACGATATCTTGGTGTATTCAAAGGATGAGAAGGAGTATGAGCAACATCTCTGCACCATACTCCAGACTTTGAGAGAGAGGCAGTTGTACGCCAAACTCAGCAAGTGTGAGTTTTGGCTAAAAGAGGTGATCTTCCTAGGGCACATAATATTGGCGGAAGGTATAAGAGTCGATCCAAAGAAGATAAAAGATATTATGGACTGGAAGCCTCCAAGATCGGTAACAGAAGTGAGGAGTTTCTTAGGGTTAGCCGGTTATTATAGAAGATTTGTTAAGGGCTTTTCTGTTATAGCTGCCCCAATGACTAAGTTACTTTAGAAAGATGTAAGGTTCCAATGGAACGATGCTTGCCAGAAAAGCTTTGAGATTCTAATGGAGAAGTTGACCAATGCACCAGTGCTGACACAACCAATATCGGGAAAAGAGTACGCTATTTATAGCGATACATCACACATTGGCTTGGGATGCGTGTTGATGCAAGAAGGGAAGGTGGTTGCACATGCTTCTTGACGACTGAAGCTTCATAAGAAGAATTACCCAACGCATGATTTGGAGTTGGCTGCTATAGTGTTGGCTTTCAAGACATAGAGGCATATTTATATGGTGAGAGATGTCAGATCTACACCAACCATAAGAGCTTGAAATACTTGCAAGGACAGAAGGATCTTAACTCGATATAGAGGAAATGGGTCCAATTACTAGCGGATTTCAATTACACTATCAACTATCATCCTGGGAAAGCTAATGTAGTAGCAGATGCCTTAAGTAGAAAGATGATTCAAGCTTTGAAAGCAATGAGAGTACAAGTACTTGAAGAGAATGATGATGCATGTTTAGCAGAGATGCAAGCCAGACCTATGTTACTTCAAGAGATCGCTGAAGCTCAACAGAAGGATCCTCAGATACAGAAGTGGATGAAGCAGGTTCAGGATGGAAAGACTGACAAGTATCGAATCTCTTTAGAGGGGATGTTATGCTTTGAAGATCGGTTAGTGGTGCCAAGGATGGGAAATGCAACAGAAGCAGTCATGAGAGAAGCCCACAGCAGTCCATTTGCTATAAATCCGGGCAGTACTAAGATGTACTTAGACTTAAAGAAGAACTATTGGTGGCCAGAAATGAAAAGAAATGTCAACACTTATGTGTCTAAGCATTTGAATTGTCAGAAGGTAAAAGCGGAATATCAGTTGCCATCAGGGTTGCTACAACCGATCAGCATACCTGTATGGAAATGGGACCGGGTAACCATGGATTTTGTTTCGGGTCTCCCCTTGACTCGGAACAAATATGATGTGGTATGGGTAATAGTGGATAGACTCACCAAGTCTGCCCACTTCTTACCTATCCGTATGGACTACTCACTGGACAAGTTAGCGGAGATATATGTCAAAGCGATAGCCCGATTACACGATATACCATTGTCCATCATATCAGACAGAGATCCAAGGTTTACCTCGAATTTCTGGAAAAGTTTGCAAGAGGCTTTTGGAACGAAGCTACAATTCAGCATAGCTTTTCATCCTCAAACAGATGGTCAGTCGGAAAGGGGTAATCCAGATCTTGGAAGATATGCTTAGAGCTTGTGTGATGGATCTCGAGGGAAGCTAGGACAAGTACTTGCCTTTGGCCGAGTTTGCCTACAACAATAGTTATCAGTCAAGCAGGAAGTGTCGCACTCTTGTTTGTTGGATAGAGCTTAACAAGTACAAGATAATTGGTCCAGATTTGGTTCAGGAGACCGAGAAGAAGGTCAATATCATTCAAGCTAGACTGAAAGAAGCATCGGACCGGTAGAAGTCCTATATGGACTTGAAGCGAAGGGATATCAACTATGACATTGGCGACAAGGTGTTTCTTAAGGTATCACCGTGGAAGAAAGTTATGAGATATCAGAAAAAGGGTAAGTTAAGCCCTAGGTTCATTGGGTCATACAAAATCATTGAACATATTGGTCCCGTAGCCTAACGCTTAGCTTTACCACCCAAGCTAGACAGAGTTCATAACGTCTTCCATGTGTCGATGTTAAGGCGGTACAGATCAGATCCTTTGCATGTGTTACCAGTGGAAAGTCTTGAATTGGATCCCAACCTATCATATGAAAAAGAGCCTGTTCAAATCTTAGCTAAGGAAACCAAGAAGCTGCGGAACAAAGAGATCCCTTTGGTTAAGATATTATGGAGGAACCACAAGGTTGAGGAAGCTACCTGGGAATGCGAGTCAACTATGCGTGAGTGATATCCGCAGTTGTTCGCTAACCAGTAAGCTTCGAGGACGAAGCCTTCTTATAAGGTGGGTAGATTGTAACATCCCATTCTCTTATTAGTTAGTACTCCTTAAGTTGTCGTTAGCTAATGATGTGTTTATAGGACTTCCG
>CATIWJ010302160.1:0-10636 GCA_949640765.1 Croton laevigatus
AGAGAGTAAAACGAATTGCTTGTGGGTTACGAATGCAGAAACCTATTACCAACTTGGGGGCGCAAATTTATACTAAGTACTATTCAGTAAAAAAAACGCGGTAATAGATTTGAGTAGCTAGATAATCGGGATATTCTTTCAACTTAAAACGTGGACCGTCGATCAACGATCTCTAGATTTTGATCTAAGGATCGATCTGCCTTCTTTTTCTAATCCAGCTGCGTTTTGGATTAAACGATGTCGAAACGATGATTTTTGAATCTTTTTGTAAGAGTGGATAGTTGACTTTTGCTCAAACCCTTGCAAGCCAAGGCACGGGGATAATTTAAAGTTTAAAATAATTTTCACATATAGCACTTCCATTTTTTTATTTTTTAAATTTCCGTATTAAATAAAATTAATTAATTTTGATTTGAAGTACGAAAATTTGCTTTTTAAGGTATCAAAATTGCCTTAAGATTTTTATATTTTGATAAATTAATTTTTAGGAACTCCAATATTAATATACCATATACCATTTGAACCTTCCGTTCATTTTTTTTTCACTATTTCCGTTCCTTTTTTTTTTTTTAATAGCTACGAAATGACAAAACTCTTATGTATATTTTGAAATGTATTGTTATATATATATATATATATATGTAATACATATAAGAGAAAAAATAGAAATGGGAAGAAACAGAGTTGGGAAGAGAGAGAGGAAGCATATAGAGAGGTTACAGTTGACCGACAATCAGTGATGCAACCAACCCAACTAGTTGAGGCACAATTTGTTAATGGGAAGGAAAAATTTAGATTGTGAGTTGAAAACATAAATATTTTGCAAGGAAGAAGTCTCAAACCTAAGTTTTTTAAGTTAAAGGTTCAATTAAATTCCACTAGATCACTTGCCTTTTTTTTTTTTTTGTTTATATCTCATGCTGTTTATAGAAATTCCAAATGTGAAGCGTACAATGAACCTAATGGCTGATACGTAGCTACGTTCAGGTTGATGATCCACCGCTCTTGTTGTTGCCTGACTGACGATCCACCACTAGTAAACCAGAGAGCTTTGTTCAGTAATTTCGTCAACACCAAACTCACCCTGTAGCGCTACTAGTGGCGGTATCGTGAAATGACCCACTATTGTCATTTCAATTTTGCATAATATATATAACCCAGTGTGCTATATTGTCTAAAAAGAAAGAGAGGGAGGGAGAGAGAAGGAGAGGAGGTTCTTGTTTTATGTTTGATGAAGGTGGAAGATGTGGCGGTTGTTACAATAAGTGTGCAGGAGTTGTTCTAGGAGATAGAATTTTTGGAAGTCCACCTAGTCTTTTAAGGCTTACTCCAACTAACTTGAAGCTGACATGAGTCATATCTAATAATAATGGGTGAATCTCACAGCGGAAATAACTGCATATGATAGGTCTTGAATCCGAAACATTCTTTAAGCGAATAAAAAACGCTTACTACTTAAATGAACCCTCATGGATGAAATTGGATTTTTTAATTAGAATAAAAATTTAATTTAATATTTCAAAATAATTTTATAGTGATTAAAATTTAAATATTTGAGATGAATATCATTATAAATTCATCTGAAACTAATTAACATGGCGGTGATAAATTTGCCATAAGATATGGTGATATATATTTTTCAAATTTTGTTAAGAAGGTAGAATCTTTGGCGGATTGTCCAGCTTTGCTTTGTGTTTTAATTTGAGGAATGCCTCTTCTTTTGGATTGAATATTGATGATTGTAGTGTAAGCGGCTCTTAGCGAAATGACCAGAGGTCGCAGTAAAATGGATACGACGGAAAGGGAATACTAGAGCCCATGCCTTGGCTCGGCTCGTAACTCTTATTGTTATTTTCATTATCAGCTTAACCCCTGTTAGTAAATGCGTTTAACCATTATGATCCTTGCTTTTTCTTCAATTCAGTAAAAGGAAAAAAAAATGGCACAAAATAACTAAATAAACAAAATTAGTAATATAGTTACAAGTAAACACAAGTTTAAAAAGTGGGTTTCAAGCCGCCATGGAAGAGCTTTAGCCAAAAAGATACAATCATACAAAGACAGCTTCCAATGGCAGCAAAAACATGGAATAATGGAATATGCCATAGAGGGAGGGATATAAGATATTCTAAAACCATTCTCTGTGGGTAAATAATTTAATTTTTCCTAATCTCCAATATAATATAATATAATATAATTAAGGCCAATAAAACCTGCCTTCTACACTACTCACTGACCTTTGTATGTTTGTTAACAGATATCTTTTTCACTTGTACTTTGTATCTGTACATCAGTTCTGCAATTATCATGCCATTCAATTCAAGCTCCTCATAATACAGCCGCCAATCCCACATAATCGCCATCGTCGATTCTGTTTTCTTGAGCAGCGGCCGATCTTCGGGGTCTCCCTGAAAGGAAAACAAGTAGTTAGTAATACAGGTGATCCCATCTCTGTTTGGAATGCAACTTATTAAATATTGAGAAAGAATGCGCGTTTTGCAGAAGAAGCACTTACGGTATGAGTAAATGAACAGAGCCATGACAATAGAATCCGATAAATCTTTGTTAAGGGAGGACTTACCCGTAACATTTGTTATAACGTTTACACTTTTTTGAGCAGCAAGTGCCTTCAGCTTGTTTCCGCTAGCTACTAAAAGCAAGCTTTTGAGGTGCTGCTTCTGCTCTTTAGGACTGGATGTTTTTGTCAAAGCTTCTTCAAAAGCAACTAAATCTTGGTGTGTTATACAAGGAAGAGAGAGTAGGACCTAGGGAAATGAAGGAACGAAACTCCTCGATCAGATAGAAGGATTATGCTGGTAAGTATTTTATCAAATGCATTCATATAGAGAATGATACATACCTGTCTTGGGGCTGGATCTCTATCACGGAGATAGATGAATATTTCTCGACAGATACCAACCAGCTCAGCGCTGATAATTGCATTTGACTCCAGCTCCAAGCCTTTTATTATTGCGAAGAACAAATCCTTGGAAACAAATTCTCGAAGTTCGACGTTATTTGTTAATATAGCTAGATGAATAACGGTAGCAGAAAAGGAAGAAACTTTTGACACAGCTTCACTATCTGTCCGTGTGAAAGTTTCCAGACAAATATGCAGTACAGGAAGGGCCAGGGCTTTGTGCTTCAAAAGGTAACTGCAAAGGCATCAAATTTTATACATTAAAAATCCATCAAAAGGGTAAAATAAAAATCAGTTCAATAACTAACAAAAACAGCTATTCCTAAAATGACATACCAAACCATTGAGTTTGATGCAATTGCTTCCAAGTCCTTTAGTGCAGACACGTCAACGCGGTTCATGTTTCCCGATTGTTCTAAAGAAGGAAGTCCCGTATTTAATCCTGGTGAAGCTATAGTAGAGAGAAGCAAGCAAGTCTCACGAGTTAGATCTCGGAGCAGTTTCTCCTCCATCACTTCCACTTTCATGTCTGACCCAGGAAGCACATCATGGACATCTGGAACCTTGGCTTTACCCTCATGCAGAAGACTTGACCAAGAAAAATTAAGAACTTGCTGCACATGGATAAATAATGGGTATAGCAGCTTTTCCAACCAGACTTCCCACATCTCCAAAGGACAGGATTTGACCAAATTTATCATAACTGAATGAATAAGTTGTCTTATATGCCTGAACTCCATTGACTGTATATTCTCCATTAGTGCTACACCAACGGAATGAACATCCAAACATTTGAAAAATGGATCTCCAATGGTCATTGATAGGCCCAAGACATTGTACCTGGAATTACAGAAGAAATATGAGCACTTTATTTGGAGAAAACATACTTCAAATAATAATACAAATAATTTATATGGTTCTCCATCCTTCCCTACTCATTCCCCACCCACCACCTTCTCTGAGATATACAGTATAGAGAAAACTTAGAATGAGCTGTTACCGTAAGGGAATAATGGTTCATTTCTTACAGAACTATTCGATAGTATATGCTAACCAAACTTATCATCTAATGTGGCCATAAGAATATAAGTTGAGGTAACAACAGTCTATGCAAGTTGAGATAGACCTATGAACTACCACTTAGCCTGCCGATGTAAATTATTATCTTTTACTACAGTTATTACAGCTTCTTTTGCAATGAATTAATTTTAAAAAAAAAAAAAAAATCAAAGAAAAAGGGGGTCTTGAAAGTTGAATGCACTTTTTCCCTATAAGAACAATGACATCAAAGTTATTAAGCATGAAGCATACTAATGAGATCAACGATCCCACGTACAAAATTTGAACACATCATTCACACTCCCTCAACTGAATCCAAGTATTCTGATTGTCTTAGAGAATGACACACATAAATTCAGAACAAAACTTTCAGCAGCAGAGTTAAAACCATCCCCAAAAGTTACTTACCCACTATCTCTAATGCCTTTTAGACAATTTCGTATGTCAGATTCATTAATTTCTGAATAACCTTCCTTACTTGTGTCAATCTGAGCTCCATCTGCAAATGCTGAAGGACCCTTGGGCAATTTAGGATTCCCTTCCCCAAGAAGAGCATATCGCTCAACTTCACTCATAGTTGTAGCAGCTTTCAATTCACCAGGTAATCCTTGAGATATGGATGGAGACCAAAGGGAGTGAATGGAACGAAGCAACTACAAACTCAATACCGTATTTTCAATCATAATGGGCATTAAGTACGAAAAATGAATGGCAAGAATAACATTGTTAGTTCTTAAGATAACACACATACTTTCAGGAGAGGAGGAAGCATCCAGGATAGATGTGAAGCCATTGGATGCAAAGGAGTATTCACTGTTGCGCTGTTCTGTACATTCGAATTCCCTTTTCTGAGTCCACTTCTTTTCAATGCCTTCTCAAAGAATGTCACAGTGTGGAAAATTGACCACATAAATTGTGTCTCGGAGCATAAACGAACCAGACCTAATGGATCAGAGAGATACTTATTCTGCCACTCTACCTGCATCCACTGTTGGCTCAAAGGTTCAAGTAACCACGCCAAAACTTCTTGCTGTTGTTGAATCCTGCATCCAGTCAACATACTTGAAGCAATAAACAAGATATCCCTTACATTGATTTCAATAAAGATTTGGCTTATTGTTAGCAAGAGATTACCCAGCTGCAGAAGCCATGACAAGAAAAGCTTCACCTAAAAGATTATGTTCACCCCGAAGCAGACAACCTTCTCTTTGCATATATGCCATAGTATCAGCTATGCCCTACAGTAAAAAAAGCAAAGCAAAGTAAATATTATATCTTCCTAGAATGATTCGGCCTTTTCAGACTATGCACGTTCGGCCTTTTCAACATTTAATATTTTTACTGATAAAATCTACCTACATTTTCTTTCCTCGACAAAAGTCAGCTAGTTTAGCCAAACAAGTGGCAATCTCTATAGCTAAAAAGGAAGATAAGAAAAACCCAGAAAGATACCTTCATGTGAGGCAGAATGCTTTTATCAGCAGCCTTGGCTATCCGAATGAATGACGTACAAATTTGCAATCTCGCATGCCGTGCAATACTTGTAGCGGGATCCTAGCAATTAAATAAAAGCATTAGCTCAATTTAAAATCATTTGAAAATAAATGATATTCCAAAATGCCAATTAATTAATATCACAAGCAAACCTTAACAACAAATGGAAGTGACGTTAGAAGCTCGAATAATTTATTGATGACACTGCCCGCAGCATCTGGAAAATATTTCAAAAAGGGACCCAATGCATCTAAATAGTGACCAACGACTTCCACAAGAGCTGGCTCCGTTAATTTCAAAGGAAGAAGTTGCTGAAGTACACCTTTCATAATAAGCAGAATTTTTCAGCAAGCCATAAGCTTAAAAAGAATCCAGTAAAAACATATAGAAGTTGCTAATACCTTCAAATATTCTACACAATGCAAGGTGAACTTCGTAACTTCCCCCTGCAAATTCATGTGATCCATCAAATATTGCATTTACAACATTTTCAAGAGCCACTTGTGTGCTTTCCATTGCAGCTAATTCCTGAATTTGAGACAATTTATACAGTAGAGAAATAAATTAAAAAAAGAAGCTGGAATAATAAAATATCATAGGTTGAAAAATCTAACATAAAACATCCATGAAACAGTGCTAACAAGGGTTTACTAATGCACCTGAATAGGCGCTGGTGAAACCAAGAGGCTGTTCATTACTGAAAAAACTTTTTCAGAAATTTTAGCACCAGCTATTAGTGGCTTAAATGAAGCAACAAACCTCGTCAACTCAGACTGCATTAAGATAGAATGGCATCAGTAAAAAATTCAGATAAAATTAAATAAATAATCAGTACTCGGAGAGAAAACGGAGAGGAATTGAGAGTTATAGAACAATTCAACCTACAAATAAATAACTAATGCAAGTGAAACAAATTAATTAATGATATAAAACCAAATAGCATATTATTTTAACTCACACAACAAGAAAGTAGGTCTATATGTTAAAAGAACAAGAAAAAGAGAAAAATAATTTCTAAGTAAAATTTACCAGCTTGAAACGGTATTGGCTGAAATCACCTTTGCCTTCAAAATCATCACTCCATAACTCCAATGCCCCAAGCGAAAGAGACGAGCCAGGCAACACTTTTTCTCTTTTAATCATGCGCCGGAATGTGATATCCAGGATTGCACTACAAATATCATCACTTATTAGACCTAAAATCTTTGCCTTTTCACTATCTATCTGTCCAGTACCAGGGACGGCATTATTAACAGCAGAACCATCTCCAGATGAAAGCGTGCCAAATTTTGCCTTAGGCATAAAATCTCTCATTAGTGCCTGTAAGTGAAAAATGAAATGTATTATAGCATATGTGCCGATTAGGCTTTGTAAGCAAATGCAGCTTAACAATAACTTCAAAAAGAAATTCACATACCACCCAAAAGGGTAGAGCTTGATAATGAAGAGCTAGCTTATAATGTTGAAAAAATCCCAGCATCTGAAATGATAGCAAAGAGGTAGATTGTGAATGATTCTTTAAAAACACAGATACTTCACTGTCCTGGAATGAAAATTCTATACAAGTTCTCAACCAGTCATCATATTATAAGTTGTACTAAAGTGTAACTACCTGTTGCAAATAAAGAGAAAGCATATTGCTGTCAAGAGAAATACATTGCAAGTTGGAAGAACCCAAAGACACCATACTCTCACATATATACTCTGCAAACTCAAGTTCGTTCTCATCTATAACCCCTCCACCAGACCCAGATTTGTACAAAAATTCTCTTGAGATATTCATCAAGATCTGAAAAACGTTACTCATTGCAGAATCAAATTCAGATGCAGAGGCATCAACAGGTCTCTTCCTGCAATCTCAATTCAATAGGGCAATACCATGAGAATGTGCAGTGGATGAACAACAAAATTAAATCTGTAAAAAAATTATATACATAAGGCATACCTTGGGGAGACAAGTCTGAAAAACTCGCAAGCATGTAGGCGAAAATCAGCAGAAGAAAGTAAAACACCACACCTAGGGAAGGAGTGGTTCAGAGAAAGTTAGATTGTGATCCATAATAATGATGTAGAAATTAAGAAACCAGCCCCAGTAGTTGTGTTACCATACCCATGAATAATGCCACATTTAGCTAGATCAGGAACAGGGGCCCATTCAGCATATGCATTGATAGCATTAAGAGTAGCTGTTACAGTGGCAGCATGCTGTTTTGCAGCATCAAGTTGTTGCCTCCTAGCTTCATGTAAAGCAGCTCCAAAGTGTCTTTCCAGTAACTGTATTGGGCATAAAGGAATTACAATAAATTGGACTGAATACTTCAAATCATATGCACATAGTTTGTTTTTAACAAAGCTAAAGTGGAGGTGTACATTGTATAGTAAAGGCAATATTTCAGGCAAGGATTCAGTAAGCCCCCGTAATAAAAGCCTGCGTCGATCACCTGAAGATACAATTAGAACCAACAAAAGAGGTGTAAGAAGCAGCAAAACACAATAGAAATGAAAATCTTTGCATGGAGAAGAATAGAAAGACAAGGAAAGTTATTCAGAGGACAAAGAATAAAGATAAAAAAAAAACTTTGAATCAAAATGTCAATAAACCAACAAAATCACCTTTTGAGATTCTCAAAATGAATATTTTAGAATTTATGGAGTTGTTCAAGCTCAAAATATTCAATTCCTTCAACGTACAAATATGAAAAGAGATACAAACTAGAAAGATTACACTCTCAGGTAGATTAGTATAGACCTTCTAAATCTTCATTGTGAACAGTAATATCTTCAGGAAGCCATCTCAGCATCATCGACACCAATTCAGCCTAATATAAGGAGGAAATGCATATTTCAGAATGAAAAATAATAAAGTAACAGAAATACAAGGAACAAAACACGAGTTCTGGACAGAAAAATGTACTTGAACAGGACCCTGGCCAGATAGGGAAACAAGGGATGGAAGTAGCTCCTGCCACAATTCTACGCCTTCTCTTCTGACAATCTATAAAGCAACAAACTCGTCAGTTAGATGGAAGCAAATAAAACACAGCCTACAATATTTAAAGAAACATGCTTAGAACCTCGGCAACAAGGGCAGCTGTTTGACTTTTCAGAGCCCATTCTTCAGAGGAATTTGCAATCTCAGACATCAATTCAACGGCAATATTTGCAAAATTCCTGCGATCTACTGGATTTAATTCCTCCCATCTCAACCGGACCAAATGCTGCAGAAAATGTATATGCTTAGGCTATCTAACTCTGATTGAACTCCATGATTAATTCAATAAGATATGGAGACCCTTTGGAACCTTAAAAATTATTAACATAGTTTGATTATAATATAGTGACATACAACAATGATAAGTCACACATAGTTTGCAGGTTAATAGATTTGCAAAGAATCTTTAATTAATTTATATTTGCTCAATCCTGAATTTAATTGACAAAGAAAATTATCAAAAGAATCCCCAACAATCAAAGCAATATGTTGCCAAGACAAATGAATCATGAATTTATAAATATTTCATTATATAACGACTTATCGTTTTTGTTAGTTGAAGAGGATCAGACTATCATCCAAAAATTTCAAGACTAAATACTCAAAAGAATATCCACATCCCCTGAAATTCATTTTCAAGTCATCCTCACATCATCACTAACTACAAGTGCAATCAAGTATTCAGATTCATCTGTGTAATTGGAACTCATCTCACAGAAAAACAATTGGCTTGCGTTAAATCCAACATATTTTGCATCAAGTCTCCTTGAAATAGTCAATTAATATCCAATGTGGGATTCACTTCCAAACAAGAGAGAAGTAAGAACCACAAAAAAATTGCCTAAAAGAAGTGGGACAGTGACAAAAAAGGAAAAAAAATGTGGGGACTACTTATGCCCCATCACAGTGATTTAATACAGAAGGGAAAGTTCCCAATAGTTTACCCCAGGATTGATTTGTTCAAGGAAATTAAAGACATTGCAAGAAGCATGCTTTACTGATTTTGCGGTGGTTCTTAAGGATTTCTCCTCACATTCAAGCTGAAGTTTCTTTTTTTCGTCATTAGACTGCCAACAGGTTATAAATTGAAATTGCATAAAAACATCTACGTCATGAAGGAAAGAGAAAGGATAGATAGTATAAACCTGCAGCATTTTGAAAGCATGCAACCGGATTTCAGAAGACCAATTCTTTTTCACAAGAAGGAAGGAGGTGCTTGCCAAAACTCGTACCTCTCCAGCTTTAAACTGCAGACAATGAAAAGTAGATTAATTCCCTGGATTCTCTACTACAATTGTTACCAAAACTTCAGAAAGTAAAGCATAATTCTTGTTTATATAGTAATGCAAACATATTCTGAAGTATAATTCCTGTTAAACTGGTAATGCAAAAAGGCTAATTAACACAGTTCTTCAACAGACTCAAAAAGAGGGGTAAAAGAACAGAGGTAAAAACTAGATAATACAATCACAAAACTCTACTTCCAAAAGTAACAAATTTCACGTTTGTTTAATTAAAAATAAAAAAGGAAAAAGCCTACCCCCATGATCCAAACAACTGCTAAGACGATTAAAATCAATCAAATTGCCAATAATTTCATAAATTAATTTCCAATTAAACCAGACTCCACCATAGTTGGACAGAAAAAATTAAATATAATCGCAGCAAATAACCCAATCATATCACCATTCTGCTATAAATTCGAACTCCACAATTTAAAGCAACAAATTTGCTTTCAAAATTAAACAAATTTAAAACCTTTAATCAACTCCCACAACAGCACACAAATCAAAATTCAAGAATTTGTGATGAAAATAGTAGAAGAGAAGAGAAAGAGAGTGAGCGTATACAGAATCAAGGAAAGACACGGCGGCTTTGCGAGCATCAGGAGTAGAGTTCCAATCAAGAGCTGCAACAATGGCTCGAGCCACATTGCTTGCAATGTTATTAGTATTTGCGTCCTCCATGGCTAACAATCAGGAATCTTTTTTACTGGGTTTTGGCAGATTCCAAGGCAAGTTGGAAACAGAGAAAAGGAGAGGAATGAAGGAAGAAGAAAAATGAAGAAAAAGTGGGGGTTTTTAACTTTTTATTTGAAACTGTAGAGGTTTATGGATTTAAGGAGTTTCTTCTTCCCTACAACTCAACACATATATACATTCTCTGTCCTC